>CAIGRP010055605.1:0-19145 GCA_903798385.1 Fraxinus cuspidata
ATGGAACAACAAGTGTTAAATAATAAACACTTAGAACAATGTTTCCGTCGAAGGAATCAAAACCAAACACATCCAGAATGTTTGTGTCCATAGTAAGCACTTGATTGCTTGAATAATATAGAAATTACCAGAGAAATTGAGCTACACCTTGCTATGAACACTTTCAGGTCTTCATATGATGAAACAAAAGTGTCAGAGAAAGAAAATTAACGTGAGATTCTGTCTTTGAATAATGAAAATTTAATGTTCAAGTAGACAAATAAGAAATAGGTACCCCCCACTTGCCTTCCGATTCTGTCGGTTCCAACACTTTAACAGACCCATCAGTTAACCCGACAGCAAATTGGTTGGGTTCCTATGGATGTGCTGCAACGACGAGCGCGTAGATGGCTTGGCTTCTGAGAAATTAATTAAATGCTGTTCGTTACACACCACTTCTACCAAGTGATTACAACAATGGACAAATATTTTATATTGTGCATTATGGATTATAGTGCATGTTTGGCTAAGCTTAAAAAGTTCACTTAAATAAGTTACATTATAAATAATCTTTTCATTGGTGAAAGTTGGAAATGCGATAGTTTGAAAACAACCCTTCCCTTGCTGGCAATAAATTCATTTATAAGAAAACAGTAGCGTGCAAACATGTTAGGAAACCGTAATTTACTTCAAATGTAAATTGATTTCTTTTACGCTTAGCTAAAAAGTAAAGCAATGCAAGGAAGTTCAATTCAGTGTAAAACAAAGCTAGAAGGCCATAGACAAGAATGCATATGGAAAGTGGCTCGACGCCAGAATAGCAATCAATTCTTGGTGGTGAATTCCAACTTTATACAAACAATTAGATTATTTCTGCTCCTAAAATATGACCATGATAAAATGTTAAAAATTTCTCTATATGCGACCTATGCAAGGGCGAGGTTGAGAAGATGAAGTTAAGAAGTTATAGAAGGCATAGGTGGTATTCTCACCCGTTTACTATTGCATGGGATAAATACGCTGATGGGCAATGCAACATCTTAACCTTAGGGAATCGGCATCAAACACACCAATGTTACCATCAAACACGGCGTGTCTCCGTGAGGCACGGAGGCAAGCCCGGTACCTCCGTGCCTCATGGAGACACGCCGTGTTTCCGTGTGGCATGGAGGCACGCCCCCCATGCCTCACGGAGACAAGCATGATTCATCGAGCTCTTGTCAGTAGAAACGAGTTTGTTTGATTTTCGAATTATTTACTTTGCAGTAATATTTTACCCTAATTTCTCATTCTATTCAAAAGTTTGTGATATAATGTGTGTATGTATGTATTATACCATGTATATATTCTTTCAGAAGAAGAGAAGAGAAGCGCAAAACGCAAAGAGGAAGAAGCAACACAAGCGAGATTTTAGGCTGAAAACGACGTCGTTTTGGTTGACGATAGGAGAATTCAATGCGTGTAACTCGCTCTTTTTATATAGTTAGGATTAAGCACAGATTTTTGAGCAGTTTTGGTTACGCGAGTTTATACACGGAAAGAGAGAGATGAGAAACACAAGTCATTTGATTATGAACTTGAGACATGAGCCATCTCCAGTCATGGTATAAAATAGATGCTCCCTGTTTGATTTGGATTAAAATTTAGATTTTACATCAAAATTAGCAATTAGTTTTAACTTCAATCACTCATTTCGCTAGTTTTTTAAATCTACTAAAAATTTGATTTTAATCTCCACCAAATATAAGCATAAAATTGTGATTTAGATTTTTAAAGTCACCGAAACGTCTCCAATGAAGAGATGCAAAGGCAATGCAAGTTACTTTTTTCGACTGAAAAAAGATAAAGAGGCAAAAAGTAAATTCAGATATTTTCATTAGAGAAAATTTTGAATTTAGATCCACCGAGATACAAATGAAGATGCAAAAATGACTTTGGAGATACCAATTAAACCACCATTAAAAATGCTCTAAAAGATCAGAATTAAACTTCTTTAAAAAGAAAATCTTTTGTAATGTTGTGACTCTCGCATATTACTTTTGTTATGAGGTTAGCCATAAGCTACAAGTTTCCAACAATTTACGTGATATGAATAAATGATAAAAATCTTGCATAAAAATGTACAATAAACTATGGAATGTTTTTGGTGACGAATCCTTAAAATTTTCCTTACTAAAATCTGAAGAATTCACTTGTGACAATGATAAAAATTACTCGTGGAAGACGCCGAGTTCAACCAACATTGTGGAAAACACTGTAGTGACAACCTTTTGATTGATCAAAACCTCGTGGATGTCAAAAAAAAGAAGAAGACAGAAATCTGCTATAGAAGAGATGTCAGATATTTGAAATTGTTTTATCGTCTACAAGCAATGACACTCACGAATCAGAAGGACTAATGTACATTAATATCAACAACCAATAAGCATCTATTCACCTAGTGGCACTTGCGATTCAACAATTTGATCCACCACGTGCTACTCTCCTTGACCTTGCCCGTGTCACTCGTGCAGCTTCTTCCATGACCACGTCTTGTGGAGGAGGTTGAGCAGTTTCATTTGCTGAGGGAGGTACTGAATCAGTCGGCATCACTTGCTCCTCAGTAGCACTCAATGTTTTGGTGCTCTCGACATGGACATAGGATTGTGCTTCTGCTTCTGCTTCTGCTTGTGTCATTTTCTGTGCATTCAAGACTGAGGTACGCAGAGCTGCTTTCAAAGATTCTGAAGGCCCATCCTCTTCTGCCACATTTTCTTGGTGCTGACTTGAAGATGTACTAGATGTGGGAGAGGTGGGTTGTTCACTTTGGGGTTGAGTTCTTGCAGTTGATCTCTGATTTGTTGGGGCAGAAGATTGGTGGACCCCAGGTCCTTGCTGCTGCAATGTGAAAATAAGCAGTATTTTAATGGGAAGATGATTTCAGAAGCAATTGAAAGAGATTATAAAAGTCAAGTTCAAAAGGTTCAACGACCCAAAATAAATTTCGAAGAAGATGAAAATGAAAGAGATTTCAGATTCAACAGCCGTGACAAGGGTTGTCGTAATCCAAGCCATCTGCTGGTAAACCATTGTAATGATTGGATTGGAACTCTTTAATGAATTAACATAAGAAAAACCAAGTATAAGGAAACATAAATTCCATATCACTGGCCAGACGTCACTGGAAATCGGAATTAAGTTCTTCTAAAGTAAATTCATTGAAATATACATGTTAGGACATAAAAATACTAGTTAAATAATAAAACAAATTTAAACAAAAGAATACCAATTCATTGCTTTGTGATTGGCAGTCCAATTTATGTTTGACCCTAAAAGTCTTGCCATCCTCTTATTAATGAGAATGAAACTAGAGAAAGGAAGGAGAAGCGTGTTCTTTAAAAGGTCTAGGCACATTGTACTCACGAGTCATTCACACCATAATGCTAGATTATGACAATATGGGGGCTAAACGTGATTTGATCCAAAATGTAGAATTACAAAATTTATCAAGAGTATGACATATCATTATCCACTTTTATCTCATCTTAAACCAAAAGGCACCTGAATTCTAACAAGTAAAGAATCAAAGCACCCAATTGCCAGGAATTTATAAAATACTCACACCATTGTAGAATACAGCAGGGCCAATTGCAGAGACAAGAAAATTATAAGCTTGAGATGAGACGACATACCTGAGCACGACGAGGAGGCGTTGATTGTGAAGCAATATATTGCAAAATATCAAATATTCTAGTCTGGCCATAGCTTGCAATCTTTTGCCAGTACAAAACTGCCATATCTCCAGCTCTTGTTCTCAGTTCTAACAAATTACGATCAATATCTGTCTCGTGTTTCGCAACATAGGGTCTAAAGAAGGAGTCGTAAACATATGTTGTTCCCTGAAATCATTGAAGTAGAAGAGGATACAGAATCACAAGATATGACAAAGGAACTCTCAAAAACTTCATACACATTCCAAAGGTAATTGCTGACCTTGGTTTTCGGAAACCACAAGTATAGGAAAAAGGCCAATTTAGCTTCACTGTACATTGGAACCCTTCACAGACAATCAATGAAACATCAAAGTTAGACAAAGAAATCAAGATTAATCAAAAAATTTCAAAGTTATCAGCTTTAAAATGTTTTACCATGAAATAAACATGTCACCAATCCTCTCACAAACAGTCAATATAGCAACTAAGATCCTGAAAAGTTGAAGATAAATTTACTGCTAAAACTAGCAGCCAAAGCTTATCAAAGGACAAATACACATACAAATACAAACACGAAAAATACCAATACTGGCACCAAAACCGAAGTTGCTCAATGTCAGGCTTATTCATTTCAACAGTTTTATAGCATTCGTATGCAGGATAAGCATAACCAAAAACCATCCTGCACCAACAACAAGTGCATAGAATATGAAACTCATGCAATAACAATGAATAGGAGTTCAAAAATTTATGAACCAGAAACTGGAGATAGCGCATACACAAGTCCCCAGGTGATAAAAGACCCAATCATGTTGCAACCCTATAAAAGACATATAAAAGCAAAGTTAAGCATAATGTTGACCTGGATAAACAATTACTGAGGTTGCAAGCATAGAATTGGGACTCAAAACGTTTAAATGTTCGAATTGAAAAGAAAAGGTTCACATCTCCACTTCTCCATTTTCAGTTCCAACCTATTTTGCATTGCCAAAATCTAAGAACTTTTATTCATTCCCTTGTTAACAGATGGACGGGAATTGAAGCATTTTCTTGTTTCTGATTTCTACTATTTTTTTTACTGTTATCTTTTTCGAAACCTTAAAATAAGGATTACATTCCACAACTCATCCCATTCATGTTCGGCTACTAGTGGATTAAACTCTAAGGAAAGATTTGTAATCCCCTTCTTTGTTTAATTTTCGCGAGAAATTTTCATTAGTACATCAATCAAGAGAAGGATTATCTTGTTGGAAAACTATTAGAAAATGAAGAAACTAGAATAACTTAAAAACAAAAGTTCACGCACTGAATTGAATATTACTGCTCAAAAAGGGGATTAAGGGAACAAAATGTACTATTGAGCTATAATTCACATAATCTCACAAGTCTAACACTATTATTCATCTACACAGATGAAACAACCCAATAAATTCTTCCAAAAGTAGTAGAAGAAAAATATCAAAAACACGCAGTAAATGTTTCTGTAAAAAAAAAAAAATCTCGCCACAAATATGAGTATCAAAAAAAAAACTTTACTATCCAAATATTTTCAATTTATAAACATTGAAGATTAATTATGACCGATAAAACAATGACTGTAATGCATAAGGATAGGAAACAACCGTTAGTTGAGCGCGATGAAGCGAAAGTGAAAAGAGATCAAAAATGAAGTTCTAGAGAGCTTCGGGGAGACTTCCAGATAGTTGGAGAGGTGGAGCCGCCGTGGAGCGACGGCTGACCGTTGATATATCGGCGGATTAGACTGTAGACACAGAGAAAATGGAACAGATTGTGTTGTCGTTTCGAATTTCTATTCTTGTTGATTTTTATTTGGGTTTGGCAAAATGGAGGGGGCAATGTTACTCTGTGAAACGGTGCACGCATCTCTTACTCGTATAACCTTTGAATATAAAAGAGTATTGCTTTCTGATTCGTGATGAAAATCCAGCGGCTGAAAATGAAAGTGGTGATGCATTAATAAATGTGAAAAATCTCCAAGGCATTGGTTTCCAGCTCCCCATTCTACGTGGGAAGTGGGAACTTTCACTAGACGCAAGTGATCTCGACCGTTTATTTCTAAATTTGGACGATCAGTAAAATACATTCCACCTGCAGTTAATAAATATTTCACATTACTCAATAACTGCATACTTTACTCAGGCGAAAATGAGGTTCAATTTGGACAGTTTGGAACATATTTTTGACTCAAATCATTTTATGCAGTTTGAAAATTTCCAAATTAAACCAAGTCAAACCGTTATTTGCAATTTGAATCGATTTTAATCAACAGTTTACCTATCGATTGCGTATTTTCTCTACCTAAATCATTTTGCACAATTATAGATGGCATCCCACTCCATATACCACCGTACTCAACAAAATTAAAGACAATTTTTTAGAAGAGAAACAAATGTTAGAAATTGTTAAAAAATCATAGTGCCAATTTTAACAATGCGAAATTCGTGACTCGTGAATATATTTATATTTGTTTAACGAGTTACCATATCACAAATGACACATAAGATGTAGTAGTTATTCTCTCTTTTTTTTGGATAAAATACATAGCAGATATCACAATGATTGCATGATTAGCATTGTTTCACAAACAGCATAGGTAGATCAAAAATACTTTCTTCAGCAACCAAAGAAAATCGAGGTTGTAATCAATTCTTCGATTAACAACAACAAGTTTCATAGACAAAAACTAAATCATTTTGGAACGATTAGTTCGATTTTGTGCGATTTTTGAGAATCAAAATCTAAACCAAATCTTTTTAAAATAGTTTAGTTCGGTTTGAGAGAAAAATCGCGGGTCCATGTGGACCCGTACCAACAAGTAAGGTTCGATTTATGGTTCCGTCGTCTTTATGTGCAGTGCAGCCCTAATATCTATTCAAATATCAACTGATCCATTACAAGAAAAAAACCAACAAAATAATAGGAAAAAATTAAAAACGTAGGTATGATGATGATGATGATGATGGTGGTAGGTTTTCAATTTGTAACAAGCCTGGATTCTAAGTTTCTTGAAGTATACATATACATGTTACGGACAAAGTCTCCATAGGCATTATTCTCGGCGTGGTCACTCCTTCCGATGCCTTAAAAATGGTGATGATAGTAGGTTGCTGGCTTTTCACTTTCATGCCCAATTCACTCTTTACCCCCCTTATAATTTATTGGGCATATAACAATCAATTCATGTCCAACTCTCGACTATATTAGGTTTAACATTATCTACTATAACGTTTTTAGTTGGTCCTTTCCCCATGAATTTGGATGTTGCTCTATTATTACTTGATTGATTGTTCTTACAAGGTAATTTAGTACATAAATATGTTGGAAATGTATGCACGTCACGTCCAATCATTTATTCGAGATATAATTATAATTTACAATAGAAACTTGTACTAAAATGTAAATCTTCTAATCTATTCTTATTGATAATCCCTAACTCAATGGAATATAAAACGTGCTTTTTCTAATGGAAAAATACGTAAAATGTGACGTCGTGACTAGGCTAGAAACCCTTGATCTCTGTACATGTACCCCATCTCATTATTTTCCTCAAAAAAGTAGGTAGTTTTTTAAATAATTGACTTTCACATAAAATGGAAAGTTATTTCTAGACCATTGTAATTAACTTACCAATTAAAACAAGTGACCCACGATTTTTACATGCAATATTAGCAAATCATCATGTTGAAAAATTATTAATATTTCTGCGTTCTTCATGGTATATACAGGGGTTATTTGACAAAAGTTTTAGTAATTTTTGACAAAAGACGATGAAATTAAGTATTTGAGGAGTTAATAAAAATTGTGAATTTTAAACGTATGGTTAAAATTGAAGTTTGATGAAATTAAGTATAATTCTCTTGATCAAGACGAGAAAAAAATTTCACAATCTCTATTAGCTTGGATGGAACTATAATCAATTAACCACTATTAGATAGAGACTAGTCATGATAAAGGTGTAAACTTGGCCTAAGCCACGCAGTCCTAAGGTGGCCTAGCGCACAAAGTGTTGGACCCAAGCTCGTTAAGTTTCATACCCACAATCAATGCAAAAGCAAGGAAAAAAGGGTGTTCGGAGGTGTTGAGCCTAGTGCCCTGCCCAACAGAGTATTGATCAACCGTCTTAGGCTTCACACTTTTTCTAGGGGTTACCCCGACTCGCTTAGACAAAAAAAGTATTGACATGATGTATACCTCTATTTAATAATTTGAAATTTGAGAAACGAAAATTTTACATCTAAGAGTTTAACTATCATCCCTTTCAAAATTAAGAAATAAGGTTTAAAATTTCAAAAATTAGATTGTATTAAATCTTATTTCTGAAATAATTAATTAAAAATATTTTATTAACTATTAATATATTAAGCTCACAATTCCTTATAATTTGATCATAAATTATAAAATTAATTGGTTATATTTTTTCCTGGCCACAAATCAAAAATTTATAGGTCGCAATTTATTCATCCATCACAAAATCAAAAGTTTATAAATCACAATTCATTTATCGATCACAAATAAAAAAAATTATAAGTCATAACTTATTTAACGATTATAAATTATCAAATTAATTGGCCACAAGTTGTTTTTCAATCACAACTTAATGAATTGTGAGTCATAATCACATTTTTTAGGTGGTATATTATATATTGGTTACAAATTATTCAATTTATTAGTCAAACACTCTTGATCCCTCTCGATCGTCGTCGTCACCGTCGCCACCACCTGCACCATAACTGTTTGCAACCACCACCGCCAATAGCGTCAGATCGACCACCACACCACCTCACCAACGCCAAAGTCTACCACCATTGCTGGTCCACTTGCACCACCTCCAACAAATAAACCCAAAAGCAACAAAATCTGACTGCCTCCGCCAATGCCACCACCACCTCACGACCATCCCAAAACCCCAACACCACCAACTTGGAAACCACCACCACCCATCTAACAACCAAAAAAATCATTACCACCATGACCGCTACGCCATGACCTGCACCACTGCAGCCATAATCTGGGTCACTGCAGGCACGATTTATAGAGCCTCGGCACAATCAGGGGAAGTCATCACCCCTTCTGCATCGTATAGAGTCGGGAGAGAAAGATGAGAGAAAAAGGGTTATATATATATATATATATATGGGCCCATAGGATAATGTGTATAAACTTAAAGCATGATTTAAGTATATTTTTAAAATTAAAAATACATGATTTCTGAATAAAATAAGTTATTATTTGATTTTATATAATAAAAAATTAAGTATGATTTTCTATATTTTTCTTATGATTTTTTCTTCCTTTGAAGATAAATAATCAATTTCCTATAACGGAACAAATTATCATCATTTTAGTTCATTTGTAAGAATCGAATTATATTATGTTTGTCCTATTGTTTGTTATTTTCTCCAAATCAATTAACAGAAAAAAAAAAAAAGGCGAACCACGAATTCGAGGAATGAATGATAAAATTGATCAATTTTCAAACTTCATGATCAAGTTCAAATTTCAATCACAAATCTAAAATTAGAATAGATATTCATAGATCTTTCAATTAGAAGTTTAAATTCAAGTAAAGTTGTCGAAGTCCTAAATGTCTCGACTCCTATTTGGCTTGACTAGTTAAGAGGAGGATCGTACCAAGCCCAATTTCTTCTATCTCATTCTCACACTTCTCACAAACTGATTCACACAATTTTTATTTTCAAAAGAAAAAGTCAACAAAATTATATCTAAAAAAAAAAATTGGCCCAGTGGCTTACAGCCAAACACCAGTATAGCTTGACCACCTCTATGCCTACTTGGTAGTTAACCGAGTCCTAGTCCAAATTTGCAAGAACTATTAGCGGAACTCCAGTTTCTTCCTGGTCAAGATTGAATGTAACCCCACAAAATCTCATTTCCACCATTGATTCATCAAACTGAAAACTCAACCAAACACTAGTGATTCTACCGTAAAGTATCAGTAGTACCTTGGAAATATTCTTGCAAATTGCTAGCTTTCCAAGAAAAAGTTCACAAAAATACAGAGAGAAGAATAGGAAATGTGGGTTGCTCCTTTAATTTCTCGCCTTCACTCTCAATTCCTCTACTGCCCTTTAAAGCTCTCATCTGCTACTTCTTCTTCTTCGTCGTCTCTTTCCCATAAATCCCTTAAAACTCAAAGGGCACCAGCTTATTATCCATGTGTTAGAGCGGTTGATCTTGACCAAAACACGGTAATCTTGTTATTCTAATCTGACAATGTATTTACTGATAATGCAATTCAGCTTCTGCCCTTCATTTAAGTTCTTTTTTCTGTTAATTTTCTGTGTTTCTTGATGTTCTAATTTGATCAGATTTTTTATTGATAATGCAATTCAGCTTATGCCCTTCAATTAAACACTTTTTCTGCTATTTTTCTGAATTGGTTGATGTTTTGATTTGATTATTTTTATTATTATTATTTTGTTGTTGTTGATAATGCAATTCAATTCATTCCCTTTAGTTAAGTTATTTTTTTCTATTAATTTTCTAAGTTTGTCCTTCGGATAAAATGTATTTATTGACAATGAGTTCTGTTGGGTTTAGGCTTACAAGGTCAAAAGAAACAATTTTGAGACTTAAACCAAATAAAGATTGGATCTTTGAACTCCCTTGAGCTGATGGGATTTTATTTATGAATCTTCACCTGAAAAGCTTAAGGATTTACCTTTGTAGCGAGCTCTATTGGCCCTTCTCACCAAGCTAGCAATCCTTCTTCCTCCCTTTTAGCCTTCCACCTTGTGTCTCTTTAGATGCCCTTTGGAAAAGATGAAACTGGCCACCTTGGCAAAACCCCTCTTAGATTTCTTACTACTTTTGGAAATATGCTATCTTGGAGAATATTTATAAAGAAACCTAGCCTCCTTTCCCACATTCCATGAACCCTGCTTATTCCATCAATTAGGTGCTCATTCATTTCAATTTTCTTGGTTTCTTGATGTTTTCATTTGATTAAGTGTATTTACCTATAATGCTATCTATCTAATATCCTTCATTTAAAGTTCATTGTTCCGTTAAGTTATTGAGTTCCTTGATTTTTAATTTTGATCAAATATTTTTTACTGAGTGCAATTCAACTTACTCCCTTCATTTAAGTTCTTTGTTTTTTTCTGTTAATTATCTGAGTTTCTTGGTAATCTTATTTGGTCAAATGTGTTTACCAATAATGAAATCCAAATCATTCCCCTCATTTAAATGTGTTGTTTTTGTTAGTTCCGAGTTTGTTCTAATTTGATCAAGTGTTTCTACTGATAATGAATTCGCAGATTGTGGCAATAACTGTTGGCGTGGTGAGCGTTGCCGTTGGGATTGGAATTCCTGTTTTCTATGAAACCCAGATAGACAGCGCTGTAAGCTTTTAACCCCACATACAAAGAAAAAACGCAAACAGTTGGCTTCTATTTAGCAATTAACACAACATGATCTTATTCATTTTTTTTTTTATTTTGAAAAGAATATTTCAATTTTTCTGGCGGGTGAGGAGAGAGATATTTATTTACAACAAGATTGGATTTCTGAGTCCATTTTGTGTATTATTACTACTGTTTCAGGCCAAAAGAGAAAATACTCAGCCCTGCTTCCCTTGTAGCGGCAGTGGTGCTCGTAAGTCATTCACTTCCTTCTCTGCCATTGTTTTACCCTATGATGCACGAAACAAAACTTCGAAAAGGCAAACGTTAAAATTAGACCTATGTGTCTTATTGCATTGAACTTCATTTTTGGATATAGATTTCCACGTCTTATTGTGTTGCATTTTCTGGTTTCGTTTCGGTTTTACAATACTTTGGTTTGTCTTCTAAACATGCAAACAATATATACACTAAGGCACAATGGAAAGAATGAACCTACATATGAGTAGGTTAAAAAAAACCATCTGGGGTAGTGCAACTCGGGGGAGGACGGGGCGGGTTTAGGATGCCATCCGTAATTGAGATTCATATTTATGCATGAAAATATTGGTGTATGAAATAACTATTCTCTTACCTTCGAGCTCGAGTACTTAAATATATTTTCCAATGTTCCAAAATAATATGATTTATTTTAAATTCAACTTATTTTTTACCTTGTATAGAAACAAAGCATACTAATTGTCTACCCACTCTATTCTATGTTTAAGAAAATCAAATCGAACTTGTGAGCTCGAGGCCTCACTTCCCTTTAGACGTCAAAATTTTCCAATTCCAAACTACATAGAGCATTTTTTCGTTAAGCTTAAGAAGTTTGCTTATAGTGAAATAAGTATTTTTTAGTATAGTGATTTTTTTTTGTCAAAATTGGAAATATTTAGTTACTTTTTTAATAGTAAGGTAAAGTTTCAGAATATGTAACCTTTTTTCTTAGAAGAAAGAAAAAGTAACATATCCAAATATGTTGCGAAATGAGTAACTTTTACCTTTTAAGCATATTCAAACATTCTCTATCACATTCAATAAATGGTGTCATTTTCTGTATTATTGTTATTTCATGCAAATACTTCTGATCGAAACAAATATCTTTTTCAAGTTTGCAATACGTTGAGTCTTCCATATGCTACTTGTTCATGCGCTTCTATTTGTTTTGTCTCCACTGCGAGCATTGAATTTCTGTGTGGAAATTAGTTTGCACCAATTTTGTTTTAAATAAGGTTTTCTGGCTATAATGGCCCCCTTCTTGTAACTAGTAATGTTAAGATAACTTCCTTTTCTCATAGCTCAAATAATTGGATCCTCCTATCTAGTGTAAGAAAAAGATAGGATGATATTACTCAACCACGAAACAGAGAGAGAGAGGAAAGTTGAAATTAATACATAATGATTTATATAAAGACAACAGTGGTCCATCAAGGAGGATGGGATCATATATCTAACCATATATTGATTCCGAGATAGTTTATGATTAAGAGTTTCCATTTTCATGGGGTTTGCTTTCTAGATTTTCCTCGAGGACTTGAAAAATCGTA
Source organism: Fraxinus cuspidata (assembly GCA_903798385.1). Classification (NCBI taxonomy): domain Eukaryota; kingdom Viridiplantae; phylum Streptophyta; class Magnoliopsida; order Lamiales; family Oleaceae; genus Fraxinus; species Fraxinus cuspidata. Next base: position 12,646 of record CAIGRP010055605.1, read on the forward strand.
TTCGTATTTATCTCCAGTTGCAATGTGTCATAGAAAAGGGTAGGCATGCTACTGTCCTTGTTCTGGGAAAAGTTGGTCGAGATGTATTATGGTATATTGCGTAGTGTATTGGATGGGTACTAGACTGACTTTAGGAAGAAAAAGAGCCTAAATTTTGGCTTATCATATTGTTAAGTTGTGTGCGCCAAACATAGCTTTACTGCATGATTGGTATGTAGTATTGGACATGACTAAATAATATAAATGTAAAAGATTTTAGCTTTTTTCTTCCTTAATACCATACATTGCCGAAGAAGTAAATAATGTATTATATAATATGTCGAGAAATTACTTCGATTATTCTTGAATCTCGTATTGTAGAACTTATTTGCTCAATAATGTACTTATTCCAAGCCCTTAAATCCAACAGATTTTAACCTGTCATTTATGGGAATTTTGAAGAATGTTGGAAAATATTAATTCAAATAATTATTTTTATATTTATCCAATATACAGGACAAGACTCGAGAAAAGAATTTGAAAGAACTAGAAAGTAATTCTCACATGAAAATCAAAGTGGAAAATGAGATGCAGCAACTGCATTTTTGTGTATTGATGCCTCTATTTCTATTTAGCAGTGACAAAAGATACATTTTTTCTTAATACCATCTCTGTACATGGTATGTGACCTGAATCTGCCTCTCTATTTGGTTCATTGCTGAATCTATCGGGTCAGGTTCTATTTATAGTGCACTTGCCATTAAAATTTCCTCCAATTTTACACGGAATTTTCTACAGAGCAATGTAGATTTTGCATGGGGTCTGGTAGTGTGGTGGTTGAGCTTGGTGGGGATGAGAAAGAAGTCTCACGGTGCATAAATTGTGACGGTGTTGGTTCTCTAACATGCACGACATGCCAAGGCAGTGGCATTCAACCTCGCTACCTTGACCGCAGGTACATGCTTGGTTCATTAAAATTCTTCAACCTTCAAAATGAAATCATACATTATAACAATTGTTTGCTCTCTTGCTCATATAAAGTGAACATCAAGTGATTGATATTCCCTCGTCTAAATACGAGGAACTACCAAGGATTTGTACGCTAAAGCCACAACTAAACCTTATTCATGTATACCGGGGGTCAGTTGTATGGATTATGTTTACCTCAAAAAATACGTCAACAGAATCCCGACCACCTCTGCTTCACGAACACTGGAACAACCCGTTAGGAGGTAAAAGCCACTGGTCGAGATAAAGGTCTGACAACCCTTTGTACTCTAATGGTTAGGTCAACGGTCAGACAAGAGAAAAAAAGTGCAAGAGACAAGAAAGGGAGTTTGGCTAGGGTCAGAATGAAAGTACCTTGTGTGTAAATGAGCTCGTATATATAAAGAAATGTAACGGGCCAAGCGGAGCCCAAATTCCGAGCCCAATTTTAGGTTGCACGAGGTTGCTTAATTTAATATGTCCAATCCAATTGAAAAGTCAATGCCGCATTGGCATATACCCCTCTGTCTGAGCATGTCTCGTAATTTATTGGGGTAACAGATCCTTCTTGCTTAGGATTCATATAAATTTGCCAAAGTTTAGATTCACTCTCAACGTACTACAACCCTTATTTAAAATTTGTTGTTGGACCGGATAATGGCAATTTAAATTACAATGTTGATGTTAATAAAATGCATTCATGTGTTTTTTGTGTCTTCTTCGCTGATGAGAGTATATATTTTCATCGAACAGAGAATTCAAGGATGATGACTGAGAGCTCAATTATACATGGCCACAAATAGAGGACTTGTAACATTATGTCGAGATTCACATTTAAAACGACATTTTCATCTTTATTTTTCTACTCAGATGTCAAATGACTCATTATGCTGATTTCACTGGCATTTACTAAGATATTCATTATAGATGCACATGGTGTTTGTTCAAGGCATTAAATCGACAAAAGAGATGGGTTTCTTTCACATTTTATGGGTCCTTTAGCTATTACGTTCTGAAATCTTTTGTTACACTAACTAAAATAGATCAATTTATTGGTCAGTTCTTTAGGACATTAGAATACAAAATATTAGGTTAATGTTCACAACTGCAAATTTTTTGAACAATAATCGCTATCCCTACAGCCTTGACGGACAGAAAATCCAACGCTAAACTTATGTCCTCCTTCCAAGCTTTAAAGAGGTTGTTCAGTTGATGGTAGTTACTGTTTGGTTTGGTAAAATACTAGATGTAAACAATGTGAAATCTGATACACCAAAAGTTCCAATCTTCGTTAATTGTCACACATCCTATCGTTTTTTGTTACATTCTTATCTTCAGTCTTTCTACAAATTAACACGTCCAATCCTGTGGAAACATCTTTTCAATCTGTTTACGCGCTTCGATAAAAGGGACTATTTTTCAATCGCACTTCTGTATTTATATTGTTTGTTTTTTGTGCTTTTTTAAAAATAAGAGAAGCTAATTAATGAAATCACAGCAGCGGCTTCCCTGAGGTCCAAACTTAATAACCTATTATAATGCATTTCCAGTACAACCAAAACTGTGATTTAGTTCTTTCAACAATGCAAGGAACCTAATTGGCAGGGCAACGTAAACAGCCATTGAACTCTAAACATGAAGTTGAAAATCCACCGAACAATTAGTCAAATATGCTCAAAAGTTTTCTTCTAGAAAGTATGTTGGGATTTACTTTCTAAAAAGCTAGAATAGTATGTTTTGAGTAACTTTGAAACTCATATTGGGCAAAATAATTAGCTTGAAAGCAAGTAAACTTACAGCAAAACACGATTTCAATCACAAACTGTTTCAGAAAAAACTGATCAGTCCGGTAGCGAAGCACTATACCTGAATGCTAACTAGCAGCGAAATCAAAGTATTTCCTAACAACTGATACAAGATTAAGAAAAATTTAATACAATTCAGCAGAAAAAGCGAGTACTTCAACAAACGAACGCTATCTGCAATATTCTCCAAGCGGGTGGGCGGGGGATGGGACAGAGGCTGCCTATTCTTTATGAAGCAAAGTAATACTAAACAAATAATGAAAAGAATGAAGAAAGCCGATTGCCCAAAATCTTCCCATCAGCCTAAACAAATTGGGCCTTGGCCACTAATACAATACTGTGAACTAATAAAACAGAAACTAAAAGTTAAAATTAATGAACATTAGACATAAAATCCCAAGTAGCTTATAGACTACATCGTAAAACATTGCCATTACACTTCCGCCACAAAGGTTAAGGCAATACATACCAGCTCTATCTGCGATGGTCTGAAGGCGGTGGTCTTCTACTTCCTCCCCTACCTAAAGCAGAGAATTGGTTACCTGATGGGCCAGGATGACGGTATCCTCGGCCAACACTAGGGTTAACTGGCGGGGCCCAGCTACCACCCATATGGTTATAACTCCCACCCATGTATGGTTGGTGGGCCCCTAAATCGCTGTATCCACCCTGTTGATAAACATAAGGTCCTGGAGGAAATGGAGCTCGACCCATATCCGGGCCAGGATGTGAAGGGTAACCACGTCCACCATTTTGTTGCCTACCCTGACGGGTGTATCCATTTTGGGGATCATAATCCCGACCCTGAGGTCCAGTGTACTCATTGCGAGGATAACTATATCTATTCTGAGCATTATGGGGAGGAGAAGCATAGGGTTGTCTATAAGACGTGGAGATTGAAGACCTGTGATGATCTCCAGCATTCACAGGAGAATATCCTGAAGTACCTTGCACCATTACCCGTTCGTCACGAGAGTACTGATTTTGATGATATGGACGATAGTGCCGGACATATGCACTGGTATGAGACAGATGCGGCGCATATATTTGATCGGAACGACCGTTTCCATCAGCCCTTACCTGTAAACTATTAGCAACAAGTCGATGTGCAGCCTCTCCAAGATGCCGACCCGAAATTGCTCCATTGGTATTATGATTATGCCTGCAAAGAAAATTCCTACATTGATCCATCCTTTCATATCATCTAAAGCACTGTGCAGAAACAAGTCTTTGATCTACCAACAGTTGAAAATTAAATCATCGCACCTCCCATTTTCCATGGGCCTCCTCCCAGAGTCCTCGTGCCAAAGAACAGGCTCCGGTTTTAGATCACCTGTTGTCACAATCTGTATACAAAATGGAAGACAATTTAAGATGGACAACAAATTTATGAGGCTACACCTGAAAAATCATTTTAACGTAGCATGCAACGTAGCCAAACTAATCTTGTGCAACTGATTAAGTTTAAACCAGTACAAACATGAAAAGAAAAGGTGAAAAGAATAATATGGAGTTGGGAAGAGAAATTAAAGGTCAAAATATGAACCCGCTTTTTGCACAATTTCTGTATATATTCCCCTATCAGGCAAATTACACTATTTATGTGTTATTGGTACCACCATGGAATCATGCGAACTCCAAAAGGCAAATGCTATATAAGAATTGTAAAATGTTTGGTGCCATTTTCTAGCTAGGTTATCACTCAAGGAATCAATGTGTGGAGCACAAAACTCAATTGGCCATTGCAGAATTTCCAGTGCTCCAAGGCACGGGTAGAAGTTAAAAGAGAGAATAAGACAATTAGTTCGTTGACTAAAGAATTAACTGTGACATGAAAGAAAGTGAATGTGTACTACCAGAACGAGAAGAGGGGTTCAGGACAATGTACTGTCGCACCATAAGAAAAATAACAACATAGTCTACAACAGTGACAACTTTCGTTTCAAGAAAGCAAGTGCCTGATAGCAACATTCTGAAGGGTGAAAATATGAAGTCAACAAGAGGTGCACAGACTTCCCATAGAAGCAAAGATACAAAACAACTTTGTAGGGAAATAGGGGTTAAAAACACTATTAGTCACTCAACTTACAAGGAAGTTTCATGTTAAACATGATTTATTCCGAAGCGGTCACTGGAGTTGCTTTTTATATATGTTTGATACAAGTTGAAATCCATTAATTTTGCAACAGAATGTCTGAAAGACAGACATTCGGTTAGAAAAACCAATGTAATTTAACTAAGTGACCAAACTGAAACAAAAGGCAAACTTCAGTGAGAGCTTTGGAACAAAAATGTTTGGTAAATAACACAAAATTTCGTTATGAGCAGAATGACTAAATTTCTTGACCCAAAATCAAATATCATTCTCCAGCTAAAAGAATAATGATATTCGAAATTAACACTGAATCATCTCAAGTTACCTTCTTCGGAAAGATGACACCTGGGGGTGGTCGAGTAATATGCTTATGAGCATCTGGAAGCCTATATATTGCACATCTGAAATGGTAATTAACAGCAAAGGTGAAGATAGGAACACGAAAAAAAAGGGCAGCTTCACATCGATGATGATTTCAATTAATCGAAGGGAAGGTTTTCTTCAAAAGTCCAGATGCTTACACAACTTGATTATCCATAATGTCTTCCATCCCTTGAACAGGAGATCTGAAAATTGGAGGGCAAGGATCCCCAGCACAAAGGGAAATATAGCCGTGCATCCCACCACTGCAGTAACTTAAGTAAAATCAGGGAAAAAAAAAGATTGAACTTAATGGGTCTCAATCCATTTCAATAGCCCATTTAGTTACAACGGCAAGAGGGGATTAATTCAACATTTTCAACCTTGTGGCCAGTCATAGTGCATGCAGACAGGCAAGCACATGCACAAAAATGTTCCACTTACTGCTTCCAAATAGGACAGAACACAATTTGTGAGTTGAACCCACAATCAACTTAAGCAAGAGAAATTGATTCCCATTTTCCATCAATTCTTAATAAAAACTGAAAGATATATGAAGATGTAAACAACAATACTTTTGTACTAGTGACATCCCAAAACGTTTCAGTTTCCGTTATATATATTTATTTAATCTTCACCTTGTTTTATCATGTTCCCTACTTTATTAAACATTCTTAAATGTCAAATTTAGGGTAAGTGGTATACATGCACCTGGAATTAATTCTTCCATACTATAACTATTGAGTAGGGCATGTTAGAGAAGGCTGTGTGCATTGGCACTTCTGTATTCCAACAAACTGAATACAAGTTCAAAGCCAACCAAATATCTGAACAGAGTTACTCTGCAGTACAACTACATGCCCATGTGGAAAGAAGGGAACAAAGCTCTTATGATGATATGCTTCTACAAAATGAGAAAAGGACAATAGTAAAATTTCTTTCAAATTAGGTAATTTTGAGAAAAAAAATTCCACTATGCTCAAAAAGTTGTAAGCTCTTGCATAGATAGATAGAAGGGTGGTCACCTTATCTCACTTTGGGCTACAGAATATGAGAATATGTCATCACTACATTATCATTTCAATTTGGTAACTTAAGAAAATTTTCCACTACCCATATAAATGTATAATCAGGTCAGCTTATTAAGAATTGATGAATTTTCTTTGAATCTCGTTTTTTTTTATTTAGGTATTTTTTTTATTTATTTTTTTGGCCATCCAGGAGCCCATCCCTCAATTTGCAAATGACCCTCTTTACGAAGAGTGCTCACATAA
>CAIGRP010055609.1:0-24409 GCA_903798385.1 Fraxinus cuspidata
ATGCGGCACATAAGTTCGAACAGGGATAGTAGGCCTGTATGATGGTGTCTAAATAATTGGATGATTTACAGCTTTAACTGCTACTACATGTTCTCTCGGGTTCTTTTCTGCGTTGCTTGGTAGGGTACCTTGAGTTCTCCTTATTAATGTAACTGTTATCTGACCCATCTGAGTCTACAAATGTTTAATTGTAGTCTGCTTGTTCTGAATAATAGCCTGTTGGTTTTGAAAATTACTCTAACTTTTAGTAATGAACCGAGTTAATAATTTCTCAATAGATGGCTTTTTGTTTTGCTGTTGTTGTTGTTGAAATTCCGACGGTCTTGCTTGAAATTTTCCTTCTGTTCTTGACTTTGATTATTAGCCCATGAGAAATTTAGATTTTTCCTCCAACTCGGATTATATATGTTGGAGTGGGGGTTGTTCTCATAACTAACCTCCATAGATTCCATTACATGTGTGGAAGCTAAATGACATCTTTTTGTAATATGATTTGCCTGGCAGCCTTCCCAAACTGGTTTTGTTGGTGTACCATGTTCACATCTTGAGTAAGGCTGTCTAACTTCCTTATTAATGCTTCCATTTGGGATGCTAATGATGTAGCTATGTCAACATTGTGTATTCCTATCGTTTTCCTTGACACTTCTCTTTCTATTGGTCACATAGATTGATTCTCTACAATTCTCTCAAAGAGGTCCAAGACATTGTCCAATAGAATATCCAATATTGACCCTCTTGTTGAAGCATAAGTTATCTTGCTGAATTCATGTCTCATGACAGAATAGAATATGCAAATCTTAGAATATTTAAGAAAGTTCAGATTAGGGCACTTTCTGAAGTAATTTTTGAATCTTTCTCAAGCTTCTGGATACCTCTCGAGGTCTCTCTACTTGAAAGTATGGACTTCATTTTTTAGTTGATAGACTCAAGAAGGTGGAAAGAATTTCGAAGTGAATTCCTACACTATGTTATTCCATGAAACTATGCTCCTAGGGGTTAGTGAATTTAGCCATTCTCGTGCTCCATCCTTTAAGGTGTAAGGGAATAAGTACAGTCGAAAAGCATCAGCAGACATGTCTTCGTGACTAATCATGTTGCATAGCATCAAGAAGGCTTGAATATGTTCATGAGGATTTCAGTTGATCTTCCAGAGGACCTGATGTTGTGATGATTCTTAAATAAGTTGATGAGTCAGGTCTGATGTGGAAGTTAGCCTGTCCAAATGGTAGATATATGATAGGTGGTTGCACATGAGCATGAATAAGATTTTTATAATCCCTCACGAAAGCTTCTTCATCATTCATTACTGCCCTCGACTGATTAGGTTGAACTGGCTAAGGTAGTGGTAATGGACTGTGAACCCGATTCGAATTTTGATTTTATGCCATTTCCACTTCATTCTGTTCTTTACTTCGTTGTCTAAAGGTTTTTTTCGATTTTGGGATCTATCAGAAGAAGCTCGATCTTGTCAGAATCTTGCATAAACTATGATTTCTTGAAAAGAGCAATAACAAGAGACTTAGTTCGTTCAAGAAATAGCCTGAAACAAGTAAAAACTTCAAATCTAAAAATAAATTGTTAGGTTTTTAGTATGTTGGCAATTCTTTAGACAAAAGTACGGTTATAAAATAGTTGTAAAAGTTAAGGAGTTATTTGGTTGGTAATATAGGCCTTAAGAGAGTCCAATATGCAAAGAAGATCACATATGATCAAGGGAATATAATTAAAAATTTAAAGAGTGTCAAAGAGCCGCACAAGTTATACTCTAAATTCTCATTTTCAACTTGTAATGCATTGTTCACATAGAAAACATTGGAAAATGGATAAGGCCAATTCGAGAAGAATTGTAGCTCTTTGAGTTATCTTTCCAACTCATTTTGAATCACCTCAATTGAAAATGGGGAGAGAAAGTTATGATAAAAATACTAATAACTGCTCAGCTATTACTTGCAAGTCGCTGAGCTATCGCTCGAGCGACAATGTTTCTCAAGGAAACCCTAGTTCGGGTTTTAAAGAGTTTTAATGTGCATAGACTACCTAACTACCTTTTACTATAAATACTCAAGCCCTTGCACCTTTTTTTGTGTGGTTGTTTATTATTCTTTTGCCTTATATCATTCTTTAGAGATCCAAGGAAACATCATCCTTTGTCATTTATCATTTTCATTCTTGAGATCATTCAACCACACTTTGGGAAAGCATCAAATTAAAGAATCCAAAACATCCACTTCCTAAATTCATATTCAGTAAAGTACTTTCTCAATAGCTTTTAAAGTTGTTGAAGATTGATGGAGGTTGGACAGCGAACACAGGAAAAGTACAAGAACAAGGCGTTCTTGGTGGTCCACATGAGATAGACAATTCCAGAAGATCGGGAGCAGGTGCGAGTGAAGCACATTCCAATGGATCTTGGAGATTGCAGGAATTAGATCAGCGAATCTAGTTGATTTTCTAAGCTTGATCATACTGTAAGTTCACATTGTCTATAGTGGAAACTATTGGCTTGGTCTCGGAGTTTTTACCCAGTTAAGGTTTTCTCAGTCATCATATTTTACGTTGATTACTGCTTTCTATATAACCGCGACATTCAAACCATAGAAAAATTGAATTGACCGACTAACCATCTAGAAACAATTAAAAGTGACTTATTGCTTATTAATTGTTAATTTTACTTCTGCATTAGGGTTGAACTAGTAACTAACAAGTGGTATCAGAGCCTAATAGCAATCCTTGATCCAAAATTTTGTCTGGATGAGTCAATTAGTTTATGATTCGGGATCTGAGTGTGATATGGATTTTTTGGAGGCTTATGAATAATTATTTAAGGAATGTTTTAAAATTAAGAAGGTGAATAAAGTTGTGCGTAAAAAGGTTAGTGCACTTGAATTGGAAAAAGAGAGTCTTATAGCCAAACTTGAAAATTCGACTAGATGTTTGATTAAGGAAGGGTTGAGAAAGAATCTTTAGATGTTAAGGTTAAATCTCTCACGAGTGATCTTGAAAAATCAAATTCCTAACTTCAAACTAGTTGGGAATAGAAGAGATTTTGACGATAATGAAATAAATTCTCATACTACTTCATCTTCTAACTATAAGTTTGTACCTGCCTCAAAGCCTAAAGTTCAAAACTTGAAACCTAGAGTGGCTTCTAGGTTTATCCCTACGTGACACCATTACGCTAAGGTATGACACATAAGACCTAAGTTTCACGAGCTCTTCAATATGAACGAGGCCAAGAATACGGGTGTTCGAGGACTGAAATCATCGGTACAACATAGGTTTTCTCTACCTAAGGTTCAAAATTTGAAATCTAAGATTGTTCCTAAATTTATTCCTACATGTTTCAACTGTGGAGAATCTGGACATATAAGGCCTAATTGCCATAAATTCCTGAATAGAAATAGACGTTAGAACTTAAATAGAAATAAAAATCAGGAGCTTGATAGTCAGATTGACTTCCTTACTAGTCAGGTGAGTCAATTGACCGAGTTAATGACACGGTCAATTAGTATTAATTCTTCCGCTAGGCAAGTTTCGGTGAAGAAAAGTGAACTCAAAAATCTTGAGATAGGTCACAGTGCTCTTAAAGATAAGAGCGTTTGTTTACCTAACTGATTATATACTTTTGGTGCATGCATGCACTTTATCATTGTGTTTCATTTATTATAGCATGTATCTCAATTTATTTTATTTTATTTTATTTTTGTCGTTTTTTTTAGTTGTTTGATTTTTTTAAAAAAATAATAGAAAAATAGAAAAATAAAAAAGAGAAATTTTTTCTTCAACATAATATATAATTTACTTGAACATGTGTGTTGTGATCAAGTATGAGCTTAATTGATCTGTTGTAGCATAGTTTCCATTACTTTGTTTAGGTTTTTGTAGAGTACTTAATGTAGGTTTTTTCATGTACCATTTGCACTGCACATATGATCTTGTGATGAGTCTTAACCTCGAACATGAATTGATCTTAATTTAGTTGACTTAAGCTCTAGAAAATTCCCCTAAAATGTAAAATAAAATGTGTGTCATCTTATACTATTTTTCAAAGTCTATTTGACTTTAGTAATTAAGCCCGATAGGTTTCTCATAACTTGATGCCCTATGGTCAATTGACTTGGATTCATCAGCCCAAAACTCGTTACAGGGGTTCATCTTAGTCGCTTAATGCAGAAGAGTCTGCACATAAGATGTTGAAAAGTGAAGAGAAATATGATTAATTTGAAAATAAAAATATAAATTGTGTGAAAACATAAGCTCAAAGTCAGGGGAAGAAAAGAGTAATATATGTGAAAATAAATTTTATGTATATGTCCCCTAATATGCAGTTTCTGGTTTGATTTTCATTAGTAGAGGAATCAACTTATTTAAAAATGATGTTTAACTTGTTCTTTCTCACAAATTTAAGGTTTTGAGTATTGTTCACAAGGAATTAGTGGCACTTAACACACGTGTCATTTATACAATTTACTCCATTTAGACTTGAATTGAGTATGTGGGAAAGTTTACTAATCATTGATTATGTTTGTGCATACTATCAACTTCATATTTGAGTTGTAATATATTATTTATTTATTTCCGTTCGTCATTTGTGAGAAAAGGGGGGAGATAAAAGGTAGCGGGGGGAGAGAAGCTATTTTGGGCTAATTTGAATTTAAATTTAATAGGAACGAATTTTTTTCATTTGGCATTTTAGGAGAGATATGAGTAAGGGGGAGAGATTATTGACATGTTTTTTTTTTTTTGCACTCCATATCAAAATGCATAGCCGTTGAGTTTTGATGTTTGGTGATATTAATGTTTTGAACACAGGAAGAGTACAAGAAAAAGACGTTCTTAGTGGTCCACATGAGATACACAATCCAGAAGATTGAGGTCATGTGTGAGTAAATCACGTTCCAACTGATCCTGGAAATTGTAGGAATTAGATCAGGCAGTCTTGTGGATTTTCTAGGTTGGATCATACTGTAAGTTCACATTGTCTATAGTGGAAACTATGGCTTGGTCCCGGAGTTTCTACCCAGTTAAGAGTTTTCTCCATCATCATATTTTGTGTTATTTACTACTTTTTATATAACTGCGGCATTCAAACCATAGAATAATTGCATTGGTTGACTAAACATCTAGAAACAGTTAAAAGTGACTTATTGCTTATTAATTGTTAATTTTAATTCTCCATTAGGGTTGAACTAGTAACTAACTAACTAATAAACTTAAATTAAATAAATTATTCCCCGACAACAGTGCAAAAAAACTTGTTCGTGCGAAACTCGCAAGCATACAAAATCGTTGATGAGTATGTGTTTCATCCCACGAGAAATAAAATTCAGTCAAGTTTATTAGTCTCTAAACATATTCAAAGTAAGCTAACAAAAGAGATTTATGGTTTTTATTTATTCTAAATTAACCTACAGAATCTTGTAAAATTTGATTTTATATGTATATGAAATGAGTGTATTGGATTATGAATTCACTTATTATTATTATTATTGTTGTTATTATTATTATTATTATTATTATTATTATTATTATTTTTATTATTATTTGCTGCTTTTCTACTTTCATTTAGTTATCATACTTTTGAATTAATTATGATCAAGATTCGTTTTGAATCTTGGTGGTACCTGAGGATATTATTGTTACTACTTAGATGCAGGTAAGTCATACATTTTTCCTTATTCGATTACTTCTACAATTCATACAGAATTTTGAATATCTCGTAGATTATTTCCCCTGTANCATGCATTTTTTACAATCGATAATTCTATTGAAATTAATTCTCTTTTTCAAGACAAATTTAATCTATTTTAGTCACGACCCGAATATATTCCTAGTCCGAATTCGAATTAATAAAAGACATTCAATTTCACAATTATCTAAAAAAATGTACACATAATAAACATTATTCCTAACATCTAGTATACGTATGTTAATCAAGTAGTGTTTTATACTTATTGTGAGCCTCCCGACATTACAACAAGCAATTATATATATTTAATTGGAGATCAAGCAATCAATTAATAAAATTACACATGGAAGATTAATCAAGAAAAAAACATGAATTTAACTTACTACATGTTTTAAATTAAAAATAAATAATAAAATATTTCATCTTCAGCCAATATATGAGAAGAATTAGCCTAGCATATTGTTATATAAATTACACAAAAATATTTGGAAACACATCACCTGGAATGGAAAACAATGACTGGAAAGTGAAAAATCAATTTCTTTTTCGTAATCTTCTACCCGGATTTTGAATCTTCAATCTCTCGTGTTAATTGCATTTGAATCCCGTGTTATCCTTCTTCTTGTGGTGAAAAATAGGGTTTTGATATGTCTTCATCTGTTCTCCCGCTCCTTGTAGGTTAAATAGTAGGTTTAATTTGATTTCCATTAGAATTTGGATCAAACTAGGAAGTTGAACCATTCAAGCCCAGAAATGGCCTCTCGCACGCGCTCCATTCATTTGTTTTGCTCTCGATAAATGGAATGCAAGCCTGTGCGCGCGAGAGAGAGAGAGAATTGGTTTGTGCACACGCGCATGGTTATAGTAAAGTTCTATTAGTTGTAGTTTGGTCCTTTTTCGTATCTTCTTGATCATCCATCTTCCATATCCATCTAATTGACTATAACTTTTCTCCAATCATTGATACTAGGTCCTAATAAACTATTGGCACTTTGCGATTTTGTCCCAAACGTTTGGATTAATTCTACTTTAGACAATTTTCTGTTCATTTTGTTAAATTCCATTGTTTTTCCATCGAGATGTACCTAACAAACAAAATATATACAAAATTAAGTCTCAATTCATTTAAAATAACAATAGTTGCTCTAGTTTAACGACATAGATAAGTGCGGAAAATACACTTATCACGTAGTGTATAAAATTTTGATGTATTTGATTGATTTTATTGCAGAAATGAATCTACGAAATAATTAAGCTCAAGCCTGATCTTAAATAAGAAAGGAATAACAATCAATGAAGAATTTCAAACATCTAGAGCCCAATAAATATTCTTCAACTCAAGTAGGCATGATCCAGCTCAAAAGAAAACCTATAAAAAGAAAAAAAAAATGCATAAGGTAGGGGAGAAAGGATGAGAATTTTGAAAAAAAAAATCCCGATGGGGAACCCTCTTCGCGTAGTTGTCCATATTATTATCATATTGTTCTGTTTAGTTATTCGATTTAACTGATTCAAAGTGCGTTGAAAAGACAATTCAAAGGATTACAATTATTCTAGTATTGATAGTTTTCCAATTCGAACTTTTGCTATGCGAAAAATGAGTTTCCATATCCAATTGAGAATTTGGAGCGTAACCTATGTGGCTGGAAATCTTTGAATTGATAACTAATTCCTTGGTAAAGCCTAGGGTGGAAATTAATTGATGAAAATACTTTGACTATATTTAATAGTTCAAGATTTTAAGATGATATTCGCTATTTGATTTGAATATAATAGTTGGAGACAATTATGTTAAATCTTGCTATGGTTTGACTTTGTTGAGATATAGAATGATGAATATATGGTTTTGACTTAAACATGTTATTTTTCTTGCTATAAATGTGATCTTTTGTTACATTGATCTTTAGAACTATTTTTTATAGATGAAAATTGTGGATTGTGTGGGGGAACAATAGAACCTAAAATTACTCTTGAAAAGTTGGACGATCATATTGTCATATCTTCCCATTGGATAATTTGGTGTTATAAGAGCATTTCGAAGAGACTCTTTATTTTTAAAGAACACATTCTTCAATTTAGAAAGTATTTATAAATTGAGAGAGTAAAAATGTTTAAGTACTCCAGCAAACTACCCAAAAAAATATTTATTGTTTTTTCCCTCCTTTTATTTTACTAGCTTCCCTCCAAATTATTATATTATTTTTCTCCTTTGAAAATTGAAATATTTTGAATGTATTTAATTATATAGAGTAAGTTTGGCTCTCTGAATTTGGCGAGTCAAACTCATTCTCTAATTAAAATATTAATTTAAGGAGCTGTTGGAGCATAATTTTAATGATGACTCTTTAAAATAAAGAACATCTTATATTTTAAAGATGCTCTAATCCTTAACTATGTATATAGTTGAATAGAAAAAGTAAAGAGTTTTAGAATACAATTGATGAAAACTTGAAGCTTTACTGCCATTTTGATCCATGTTCTAATTCAATTTTAATTAAGTGTGTTTAGGATAGATTTCAGAATATTTTTATTTTAAATTCTTGTCAACTTATCATTTGATATTTTCCTTTAAGTTTCCATTCTTGTAGTGTTTCTACCATCTCCCTGTGGGATCAACGCCTTGAATTATACTATAATACCAAGTAGTAGTTTGAGCGTAATCAATTTTTAAGTATATATTAGTTTATTTCTTTAAGACAAGTTTTGGTAGTTGAGATAATGTTTTGTTTATCTTTTTTTTTTTTCAAACGTCGAAAATTTAAAGATGATTGAGACAATATTTTGATCACCTTTCCTTATAAAGATGATTGAGTTAATGTTTTGATTTTATTTCTTTTTAAATTCATTGTCTTATTATACTTAGAAGTATAAAAGATTTATGACTCTTTAAAGTACTATAGATACTCATCTTATGTCATTCCTAAAAATACAAACAACAATTAACTTTTCATCTCATAAATTCACATACCCAGTAAAGATACTGATTCATATACCGAGTTCTTCTAAGTGCTTTTATTTCTGAGCTAAACATATCATTTCAGCATCGAGTTTTTCTCTTCAAACCAATATTCTTGCAAGATATAAAAGTAGGATACCATATGCAAGTTGAATTGTTGTTTGAATATAGGGCTGGCTTATGAGGTCCTAGGCAACAAATTATTGTGAAACCCTTAAATATTTTTTTCTTTTAGTAAGTGTTGAAGTCTTTTTAGCACCAATTATGATCGATTCAAATTCAATTTCTTTATAACATTAGAAAAATGAAATGAGCAATTTTAGAATAAATAATTTTTTTTTTTTTTACTTTCATAAAAATTAATTTATAAATATTAAAGAAATTTTATATGGTTAGAAAAAATTATGTGGGAAATTTCTTTAACTTTTTTTATGCATTGATTCTTTTTTTTTTTTTTGTAGATCTTGGTAGATAGAAAAACACAATAAAATATTAAATATAACACTAGGCAATAGTTTAATTATAGATCCATTTTATTTCCTAAACAAAAATGTAAGTTAAATACCCAAGTAATTTGGGCCTCTTACTTGGACCAATTTTGTTGTTGTTTTTTAAAGGGTTAGAGACCCAACTCATAAAAAAAAAAAAAAAAAAAAAGGAAATATTTAGTTGGGTTTTGAAGTTTTAATTTTTTTTTTTTGGCCCTTTCAAGCTGGAGGCNCTTATTTGGACCAATTTTGTTGTTGTTTTTTAAAGGGTTAGAGACCCAACTCATAAAAAAAAAAAAAAAAAAAAAGGAAATATTTAGTTGGGTTTTGAAGTTTTAATTTTTTTTTTTTGGCCCTTTCAAGCTGGAGGCCCTAAGCAATGTCCTTGGTGGCCTTGGGCCAGGGCCGGCCTTGTTTGAATATTATATATTTTTACGTAATTATATATATAAAATACTAATTGACCTTCAGATCATTAATGAAATGTGATTTTCTTTGGGTTTCTAAAATGTTTACACATAAATGTGTTAGGGTATATGATTGATCTCGGGCTACTCTCAATGAAATAATCGTATGAATTTCAAAACTTACATTTATTATTATAATACTGTTTTGTATTGCACTTATCATATTAACTTTTAAAATACTCACTCTTTCAAATACAAAATTTGAGATTAGATCGAGTCAAGCTCGGATGGTGGCTAAGTGGTGTAGTAGGTTGCCAAACAAAAGTTCAAGAAACAATTAAGCCATCACTAATGAGTACCCCATCAATGTTAAGTTTCATTTATTCAGGTCTGGGTATAATTCAATGAATAATAATCCATCAAGCGAGAGTTAGACATGAGGGATTAAATAGACTCATTATTGTCCAATCAGACATTACAATTTATAAGATAAAAGAAGATCACGACGGTAGAAAGTGATATAAAACAAGACTAGTTGTAAAGAGATTTCAACAAACAGAATGCAATGACTACACTGATAATTTTTCTCATGTAATTGACCACAATTAGAACAGTAGTTAGACTTGTGGTAAAGGAAGACTTGTATATAGTGCAATTGGAAGAAAAGTCAACCTTTCTTCATGGTGATTTGGAGGAAGAAATTTACATGATGTAGTCACAAAGTTTTGAAGTATAGGAAAATTATAAAATAGAGCGTAGTCATCAAAAAAATTTGTGTGGTCTAAAACAAGCATCGAAATAGTGGTACAAGATGTTTGATAGTTTCATGGGTAATAATGGCTTTACAAGGTTCCATGCAGATCATTGTTATTATGCAATAGATCTTGGTGACTTCTATACTATTTTATTGCTCTATGTTGATGACGTGTTGATTGCAGATACTTGCAACATGTGAAATTGTCAAGTTGAAAAGCTATGTTTTTAAAGAATGATTTGGGGTGTTACAAATCCTTGGGATAAGAATTACTAAGGGATAGTGATGTCTTGAAACTATCACATGAAGAGTATGTGAAGAAGGTGCTAATATGGTTCAAGATGGATGGTGCAAAACTAGTTAGTACCCTTTTGGCTAGTTACTTCAAGCTACCTAACTAATAGTCACCCTTATAGAGGATGAGCATGCCTACATGGTCAAGATGCCTTATATGCCTCATATATTGATAGTCTTACGTATACCATAGTGTATGAGACAACAATTACACATCCAGTGAAAGTTATGAAAATATCGAAAGCTGTACAGAGATAAAATAAGGCGAGCCTACGAGCGAGCGAGGCCATTTTGGCTTATGCAATACGTTAATTTTCATGACCAAGAGCTATTTGGCTCAACA
Source organism: Fraxinus cuspidata (assembly GCA_903798385.1). NCBI lineage: Eukaryota > Viridiplantae > Streptophyta > Magnoliopsida > Lamiales > Oleaceae > Fraxinus > Fraxinus cuspidata. The sequence goes on from CAIGRP010055609.1 coordinate 10,932, forward strand.
CGCATGTGAGGTAGTTAAGCTTATACGCATTTGCGGGCTATTTCCGCAGATGAATCAGCATTTTTCCTTCGCGATTTAAACTCTTTTGGAACCTAAATTGGAAGCGATTTTGGCCTATTTTTTTGGCTCTTATAAATACAAAACAAGGGCTACACATTGGAAATCTTTCATTCTTGCCTCTTCAAACACAATAATATCATAAAATTTATCAAGAACAAGTGACCAATTTATTACTCTTGGGAGAGAGGATCAAGCCCTAGCAAGGAATTGAAACCAATTATTCAAGATTTTGAAAAATTCAAGCATAAAATTGAAGACCAAGATTTCTTGCATTATTTCATGAGTCGGGTGATGATTTTCTATTATTCTTTTTTTAATTTATTTAAAAGAATGCTAGGCAATATCCGTTTTTTGTATTGAATGACGATAGATCATATTGTTTTATTTATTTTAATTCAAGATTAGTAATTTAGTTTATTTCTTATGTTTCTTGATTAGTTTTGCGTATCCATTGCATTATTTAATTGTTTGATCACTAGTTATATAATTAGTTGGTTGTTGTAGCATTATAGACTCATAATAAGTTTAGAACGCGACAAAATAAACATATGTGCAATAGATGTTAGGAATAACAATTTTCACGTTGCAAACATATTGATAATTTAAAATTTAATGTAATATAATCATTTGAATTTGTGCTAGGAATAGACTCAAGTCGTGATTAGAATATAGTTAATTTATCTTGGAAAAGAAGTTAATATATTAGCTATATCGATTGTCATGAATGCATGAATATGATTGTACTACATAATTGAGAATTAAAATAGATAGCAATAGGTGGATTCAAATTTCAATACAGTCATCCATAAATTGATAAAAACCACAATTTTACAACTTTCTTAGAATAATTTAGCATAAGTCAATCAAGCTCTCTTTTGTGTTACATATTTCGAATTCCACGCATGTAATCCATTTCGAGGAGGGTCAAGGATGTCAGATTCAGGGCAACCCATCATGATTTTAGCAACAACAAGAGAAGAGGTAATCGTTGGAAGAATTAGTGGCTTATTTCATTACCAAAAGTGAGACTAATTTTCAAAATCAACAGGCTGCAATTTTAAATTGGAAAACTTGAGTGAGGCAGAGAGTAGCTACATTGGCCAACAGAACATAGGGTACTTTGCCAAGTGATACATAAAAGAACCTAATGGAACATGTATTAACAGTTGAAACATTGAATTATGTAATTATTGAGGCACCATCAATCAAGCCTGTTATCCTTATTCGAGCTTATGTGCCGTTTATCCCATTTCCTCAAAGGTTTCAAAAATAGCTTAAAGAGGAATGATCAATCCATTACAACTAGAAGTGGAGTTCAGTTGTCAAAAATTACTATGAAAAAAGAAAAGGACTAATGAGATTGAGGTACCTAACACAAGCGAGGAACAAGTGGGTCAGTCTGAAGTATCAACAAAAGTTAATCAAGAAGCAGATGGTTCACAGGTTAAGGCAATAGTTCCTGTCAATAAACACACATCTCCAGTCCTATTACCTCAAAGGTTGTAGAACAATAAGCTAGACAAACAATTCAAGAATTTCTTGGATGCCTTCAGACAACTTTAGACCAACATTCCCTTCATTGACGTCATTCTCCAGATTCTTGATTTTACCAAGTTTTTGAAAGACAAGTTGACCAAGAAGAGAATGCCGCCAATAGATGAAACAGTGGCTTTGATAGAAGAGTCTAGCGTAATCATACAACATAAGGTCCTTCCTAAACTAAAAGATCCAGAGAGTTGTATTCTACCTTGCTCTATAGGAAATTCACATGATTTAAATGCTTCAATTGATTTTGGAGAAAGTATTAATCTAATGACACTATCTATTTACAGGAAATTAGGATTGCATAATCCAAAGGCAACATCAATAATCCTACAGCTGGTGACATGACACTCAAGCATCCTTATGGAGTGTTAGATGTTATACTCATTAAAGTTGGAGATAACTTTTTTTTATTATGCTGATTTCACCATCTTTGATATAGATGCCCAACATATGCCATTCATTTTTGGGAGACTATTCTTAGCAATTGCAAGAGTATTAATGGATTTTGATAAAGGTTAATTAATCTTAAGGGTGGAAGAGAAACAACAAAGCTTCACTATGAGGGCTTCAATCCAGCAACCACATGACATTGAAGAATGCCGAAAGATCAATCATTGGGGAGTTAACAAGAACAAAAAGAAAGAAGGTGGAATCATAATGCTTGTGCGGGCACAAGTTATTTTCATAGATGAATCAGTAGTTTTCTTTCGTGATTCAAACTATTTTGTAATCCAAACTGGATGCGATTTTGGCCTAATTTTTGGCTATTATAAATACAAAACGAAGGCTATACATTGGAAATCTTTCTATCTCTTTTCCCTTTATGCACAATAATATCATCAAATTCATCAAGAACAAGACGCCAATTCATTTTTTTTTGGGAGAGAATATCGAGCCCAAGCAAGTAATTGAAGTCAATTACATCAAGATTTTGAAGAATTCAAACTTGAAATTGAAGATCAAGATTTCTTGCATTATTTCATGAACCAGGTGATGATTATCCATTATTCTTACTGTAATTTATTTAAAGGAATGCTATGCTAAATTCGTTTTTTGTATTGGATGAAGATGAACCCAATTATTTTATTTATTTTGATTCAATACCAGTAATTTAGTTTATTTCTTACGTTTCTTGATTAATTTTGTATACCCATTGCATTATTTAATTTTTTAATCACCAATTAAATAATTAGTTTCTTGTTATAGTGCTAGGAATCTCACAATAAGTTTATGACGTAGCAAAATTAATATATGTACAATAGATGTTAGGAATAACATTTATCACGTCTGCAATCTTATTGATAATATAATATTTTATATATTTTAATCATTCGAATTGGGCTAGGAATACACTTGGGTCGTGATTAGAATATAGGTAATTTATCTTGGAAAAGAAAGTTAAACATTAGATTTATCGATTGTCATGAACACATTAATATGATTACATTACGTAATTGAGATTTGAAATAGATAGCAATAGGTGGATTCGTATTCCAATACAATTATCCATAAATTTATAAAAGCCACATTTGTATAACTTATAATAATTTGGCATAAATCAAATCAAACTCTCTTTTGTGTTACATATTTCGAATTCCATTTATAACTAGTAAACTTGAATTAAATTTATTTATCGTGAGACGATAACTCTTAACTCATCAATTCTATTATGTACTCTCGCAAGATTTTACTGAACATTTCCCATATCAAAAATGGCATTTAGACAATAGAGAGATTCTCATCTTTATTCAAATGATGACATCTACAAGAATACAATCATGCCAAAATTTTAAGATAAAAAAGGAGATTTTGGAAGGAATGAATTTGCCCCAAATATGTTTAGATGTTTGCAAAGTAGATGTATCTCAAAATAAATGTATTCAGTGCTGATAGAGAATTTACATGTTGGAAGGTCCTAAACAACACATCCTATTTGTCAGTAAAATGGATGTTTATGACCTCCTGATAAGTGTATTTTATACACTTATTTGGACTTAAAAATATAGATATTTAATAGTTATTTTGAACAATTATAGTCTAATTTATTTCGTTTATTAGATGAAATTCAATGAAAGGAAGTGGATTTGAAAGAAAGAAGTGAAAATTGACGAAAAAATGGGCAATATCCAAATTTCAGGGACTAAAAGTGTACATACTTAAAAGTTGTGTCAAAGCTCACGATGAAGATTGAGAATGTTAAGGGTCAATTGAATGAAATTAGAAGTCAAAGTGAGTGAAATATGACAAATATTTTCACAAATCAATTTTCAGTCGTACAAGGATGTTCCATATTTTTAGCTGGAGATTGAGACCAATTTTTGATCTAGTAAATGTTTGAATTGGAATAAAAGATATTTATAGTAAAGTTGTAATCCTTTGAGTTATCTTTAAAACCCTATTTTAATCGTCTCAATCGGATATTGAGGGAGAAAGTTATGATAAGAATACTAATGGAAGTGTAGTGCAAATTTTCACTCGAAAGGTGGCACTGTCATGGAGTCTAGGTGCCACCAATTTGTGTAAAACAGAGTCGCTGTGCCACGGCACCATAGGCACGCCTAGGTGTATCTAGGGCACGTGTTGACCTATTTTGAAGCCCATAAAAACCCCTTGTTGGACACAAACGTGGAGAAGAGTATAAATACAAGTTTTTGACACTTTTGAGGGAGTTCCGCACAATCTCGAGGAGAGAGAAAATCACATAATTATCAAGATAAAAGAACAAAAACTAGAGTTTGAAGACTTTTAAGGTTGAAGAAGATTGTTAGTGCAAAATCCAATTCTTTCCACGATGAAGATTTTAAAACCTTGTGATGAACTCTATACATTTTGTTTTTCTTTCATTATTATGAGTACATAAATTCAAAGTTAGGACGAATAATGTAATCTATGTATGACCCTTTATTTCTTTTATTCAAGATTGTAATCTTTAAATGCATATGTATAGATTTTATTCATGAATTTAATGTTTTGAATTTTTTGGTCAATTATTCAATGATTTTGTGAATCTATTATGAATCAAGAGTCGAGTTTTAGATTTAGACCACATAGTAAAATTTGGTAATTTAATATAACATGTAAAGATATCTATACTAATTATTGCAGTCATTAGATAAATTTCTAGAAATAAAACTTCATTTAACTACGATTTATTCACATAGAAATATCGAATTGAATTAGTTCAATGGACCCAACGAGAACTCAAGAGGGATAAATTGAATATTTTAGAAGAATTCGACCGAACACTACAATAGCAATGAGTTTTGATTGGCGAATTAAAATGGATCCATAGGAAAAATTGTAAGTCTTAGTATCCACATTCGTACTTTTAAAATCCAAATTCAATAAATTGTGCACGTTAGATAATTTAGTTACAATAATTTAGACAACGATAAAAAATCTAATTATTTGTTTTCGATCAAATTGAAATTAGGAATAATTTAACAAATTGTTAGATAGTAGTCTTTATGGGAACGATATCTGAACTCATTGGTCCACTATATTACTTGTTATGATATGTAAACTTCTGGAATATAAAAATCGACAACATGGCGTCCTTTCCAAGGATTACTTTTACTTAATATTGATTTTAATTATTTCTTGCTTCTGTTTGATTTTTTCTTTTTTCAATTGATCTACTTGTTTTTCTTTGCTCCATTGGCAATTAATTAAAAGAAGCAAGATGTCAAAAATTCACAATGATTGATCCCGACTTAAAAAAAGGCGACATACTCTTTGGAGAACTCATTTTCAGACAAAAAATTAAAAAGTGGGGATATGATCAACATATTGTATTTGATAAAGATGGCTTTCCAAAGAGACTAAATATCAAATCTATTGTTTATAGGGAAATTAGATTGACGTGTGAATATTGTGGTGAATTGTATTATACTAAAAATTGCTTGTTATTGGCAACTCCAGAGAAAGTAAAGAAAGCTATCTTTGATAATACATAGGAAGAACAAGATGATGATGGTGAAATAGTCATGGGAGATATCATGCAAAAAATATAAAAGGATTGAAGATAAAGTAATTTCAAATGAGCCAAATAACATGTCAATCGAAAATATCTTCATTATTCAACCCAAGGAACCAACTAAAGAAGAAGAACGTGTAGAAGTAAATAAATTAATCATGAAGGAGCAAAATGAATTAGTGGCTTCCAAAGAAGATGTGATTAGCATGCGAACCTCCAATTTCATTGATTTTATGATTAAAGTCAGCAAGGAAATTAAAGTATTCTTAGTTGAGTTCGAATTCGACAATTTAAGCAAATCATACCATATTCAAAATGGCAAAGTATTATTTTGGAGGACGTGTGAAATATAAAACAAAGTCAAATTGATCAAGCTAAGCAGGACCTCCAAAACCGTACTCAAAGTGCCATGAAGCATTTGTGCAAAAGTCTAGCTAAAGACTTTAAATTAAGCGCTTATTGGGAGGCAACCGAATTTCTTATCATTTTATTTATTATGCTTAATGTATTTGCACCGCATATAGTCTATTAAGGTGCATTAATTTTAGGCATGTTTTTGTTTCAATAAAGAGGATCATCCTCCTCAATTAAATTCAAAGGCAAGAATGATTTCTGCTTCATTAAGTTCCAGTCATTTTCCTTTCTGAAGTCTACAATATATGATGGACCCATCATCTGAGTTACATGTGTACGAACATGATGTAGTCCATTTCTCTTCCCGAAAGAATATCCTTCCAGCGATGTAGGTTTCAGCCAAATCTCGAGCTGAAATTAATCTCTTGATAGTTTTATTGAACAATTGATTTGGAGTCATTATTACATATGTGACTTTTGTAAGAGTATTTTTACTGTCATCTTTTCTCTTCATCTTTACTGAGGTATTTTTATCAGGGTATTTTCTTAACTTCACCTTTACAAAGGTATTTTTACTGTCTTTTTTTTTTTTTCTCCTTCCTTCCTTCCTTGCTCTCTCTCTTTCGTTTTTTCTTTTTGGTGCATCTCAGGGCTGCTTGGGCTTGTATGATCTGATTTTTACTTTAAAATTGGGATCTAAGCCATGACTTGGTTCCCAATCCTCAGTCTTGGATTGACTTTATTGCTTACATGGAAAACTCATTTGATTCTCGGCATATTGATGATTTAGTTGTTTCTGAACAAACTTAGTTTTATCCATCAATTTTAAAGCATCTTGGAGACTTACAATGTTACAACCCATTTTTTTTAGTCAAAAGTGAAATTGTCAAAGTCATAGTCAAATGGGACTTAGATGAAGCAATTATTTTCTTGGGGTTAACTTTGCAATTGATAATATATGAGGGTTTAAGATGGATTGGATTTGAAGTTCAGGATTTACTTATATATCCTTGGAAGTGAAGGGACTTCCTTTGCAAAAAGCCCCACTATCTTGGCCGAAAACTCATTTTCAATTTCTTACACACACCCACGGTTGAGAGCAGAAGCAGAGACCGAAAAAGGGAGAAAAAGAAAGGAAAAAAGGAGAAGGAAAAGGGAGAAGAAGAGGAAGAGTAAGAGTAAAGGGGTATTGAAGCTTGAATTTCATTTTTCATTCTTCTCATTTTCTTCAAGAGGTAGGATAAATATTATGTTAAATTTCTAGGGTTTTAACTTGGTTCAAAATTTCAAATGTAGGAAAATGATTATGATTTCTAGTTCAAGCTTCTTGATTGGTTAGCTTCTATTTGAATCAATTTAAGGAATTTTATTTGGGCAAACCTTAGAATTTTTAATTGGGTTCTTAAGTAAGGATATTTGGTGAAAATGACAATGATAATAAAATACTTACTTGGAAGTATGAATTAATGGTACAAGATGGAAATTTAATTGGTTGAATTATAATTACTAGTCGTCACTAAATTGAAGAGGGTGGTTATATTTGTGCTTGGAATGAAGATTATGTTGATGAATTAATTATCAGTAAAGGGACTAGAAAGTATAATTAGTTCCAATGGATTAAAGGAATAATTTGGGAGATTTATTAAAATATCAAGAAATTTAGTTGAAGTATTATAGCATTAGATATTAAAGGTTTCTTGATTTGATAGTGGTTAAATTGGTTATCTTGGATGGTATTTCAGGTGGTGACGAGATTGGAACGTCATGATTTCCAGAATCAAACTAATTTTATAGTCAATTCTTTTAAAGTTAAATTCAGTTCATTTAAGTCATTCCTCTAGTATGTTATATTCATATTACATATTTCAGCATATCTAAAGTTATTTTAAAAAACACTGAAAAGTACCCAAGTTATTTTATCCGCTCTACACTAATGTGTATGTTTTTCCACGGTGTATGACCAGAATATCAGAAGTCTATGGGACCCACTTTCATACACACATAGGCTTTGGGCCATGTATTAGGGAGATTAGCCTTTGGGGTAGCTCTGCGTACGTATGACCAGATTATCATATTTGAATAGCTTTGCCTTGTACATCGAGATTACACTGTACATGAGTAAGACTATTCATTGGGTACATATTGGTGTGACTCTTTAGTACATCATATTATGTTTATGCAGTCGTAGATTCACATATTTTCAAATATCAGACAATAGTTCATTTAAGAATAAAGAGTAAAAATTTTATGATTTTAACATGTTTCAATCCTAAAAGAAATGATCAGAATATAGAATTTCTTAAATGATGTAAGCAAATAAATCAGATTTTTGTTTGATGTGTACTTCGTTGATGGGTTGTTACAATTGATATAATGCATACATGTAGACATGATGTTTTGTAGTAGAAGTACTCAGTCGAGTTAGTTTCATTTTACTTTAGTTGTAGTGGTATTGGTGGAACTGGTGGTTCCCAAAATATTTGATATAGATGTCTATATAAGGTTTTTGTTGATTTTCGGTGGTTTTGTCTAATTCACAGGGAAAACTCTATCAAATTTTCTACAAAAATATTGTAGTCAACTAGTCGTGGAATTGACACGACCCCGTCTCGAGTCACCCTAGAGGACCCAGACGTGGCATGCACCGATGATGAATTTCAGCTAGATGCTGGATCTACTACCAAGGTCACATAGACTGGTTGACTACAATATTATTGTAGAAATTTTGACAGAGTTCCCCCTGTGAATTGGATAAAATCAACCTGAAAATCAGCAAAAACCTTATATACACATCTATACCAAATATTATGGAAACCACCTGTTCCGCCACAACTAAAACAAAATGAAACTAAACTCGACTGAGCACTTCTACTACAAAACATCGTGTCTACATACATGCATTACATCAATTGTAATAACCTATTGACGAAGTGCACACTTAACAAAATATTGGACCAAGTCTTTAATAAACACGATTCCCCGACTACAACACATGCTATGATATGTTAAGATCATACAACTAAATGACGGGTAACAAGTCTCAGGTGCAACCTAACTTTGTCACTGACAGAATAGTTGCAGCTATTGCTTCCCTTCTACCCAATGCCGATAGAGATAACTCTATTGAAAGGGCTATGAAACTTGGTTGGGAAAGGATTTTGGCCAGGGGTTACTAATTCTGGCGATTTTAAATCTAAGTCTCGGAGTTCTTGGTCTAGTCAGGGATTAGGCTATAGAGTTCTGTACAATAGTCGGTGAGGATTCATTCTCATGTTCGAGGTTCTACACAGAGAATTCAGGGAGCGAGGTAGAATGAGGGTTCTGATCTTCGTAGCTTTCCACAATGCCAATCTTATGAGATGTTTCATCCAGACAAATGTCTCAGATGAGTGGGAGTTTGTTACCAATGTAGTCAGATGGGACACATAAGGAAAGATTGTCCAGCTGAGTAGATTAGAGCATCTCAAATAGTATTTTCTCAGCCAGAGATCAGTACGGCCAGACAAAATCGGAATCAAAGAGCTACATCAGCAGGGTCGACGAGGGGCGCACAACCTAATGTTGCTAGGGCAGTGCTTCTAGACAGGGAGCCCAGGTGGGTCAATCTAAGACTCAAGGCAAAGTGTTTGCTATGACTCAGCAAGAGGTAGAGGAGTCCCCAAATGTGGTAGTAGGCATGTTATCTATTTTTAGTAGAAATGCTCGTTCTTTAATTGATTCGGGTACTATACATTCCTTTATTTCTCGAGCATTTTCTAGCTATGCTGATCAAATGTCAGAACCTTTAGACAGTGTATTAGTAGTAACGACTCCCATAAGGGATTCACTTTTAGCTAATCGAGTATACAAAGATCGTAGGATTACAGTGAACAATCATGAGTCGAAAGCAAATCTAATTTCACTCGATATTCATGATTTTGATGTTATTGTGGGGATTGACTTTCTATCTAAACGTACTTCAGTTGATTGTTTTCGCAAGATGGGTATGTTATCTATTTTTGGTAGTAATGCTCGTTCTTTAATTGATTCGAGTGCTACACATTCTTTTATTTCTCATGCACTTGCTATCTATGCTGATTAGATGTCAGAGCCTTTAGACAGTGAATTGGTAGTAGCGACTCCCGTAGGAGATTCACTTTTAGCTAGTCGGGTATACAAAGATTTTTGGATTAGAGTGAACAATAATGAGTTGAAAGCATATCTAATTTCACTCGATATTCATGATTTTGATGTTATTTTGGGGATGGACTTTCTATCTAAACGTACTTCAGTTGATTGTTTTCGCAAGGAAGTGATATTTAGAAGTCCAGGAGAGCTGGAAATTGTTCTCGTTGGAGAGCGCAAAATTTAGCCATCTTGTGTTATATTTGTCCCAGATGCCCAAAGAATGCTCAAAAAGGGGTTGTCATGCATATTTGACTCATGTGATTGACACTCAGATCACTAACTTTCTTTTGAACCAATTCAGGGCCTACTAACTTTCTTTTACCAACTTCTTCCCAACACACTTTCTACCATATAAAGCTTCAAAATGATCATTTCTATACTGGAGTGATAACTGTTATTGTAATCAAACTCCATCAAAGACAAATGAGTATCCCAGCTATCTTTGAACTCTATAACACAAGCTCTCAACATATCCTTAGGAGTCTGTATGGTCCTCTCTGACTGGCCATCTGTTTGAGGATGAATAGCCGTACTGAAATGTAGTTTAGTACCCAAGGCTTCCTCCAAACTAGGCCAAAAGTTATATGTAAATCGAGGATCCCTATCTGATACAACAGATAATGGAGTACCATACACTATCTCGTCCACATACAACTTTGCCAACTTATTTAAAGAATAAGTAGCTTTGATCGACAGAAACCTGGCAGTCTTGGTCAAACGATTGACAATAACCTAAACAAAATCATGACCATTCTAAGTACGAGGAAGACCAAATAAAAAGTCTATAGTAATGTGCTCCCATTTCCATTCTGGAATAAACAATGGCTGTAATAGTCCTGCTATTTTTTTATGAACTGGTTTTACCTGCTGACAGATAAACAATTGGGATACAAAATCGATTATCTCTCTTTTCATACCCAACCACCAGTAATGATCATAATACTACCTTGATGCACAACATAAGCAAAACTATGTGCCTCTTCTAAAATCTCATCCTTCAATTCTAGAATATCTGGAACACATAATCTATTACACATAACCAATGCACCATCATCTCTTATCATATAATCTGTTCTTAACCCAACACTAACTTCTTCTTTCAATATTCTTAATGTCAAGTCTTAATATTGAGCTTCTATAACCTTATCGATCAAAGTAGACATTACTTGAAAATGAGCTAATATCGCACCTGAAGTAGTAGTTGACAACTGAACACGTAACCTTTTGAACTCACAAACCAAAGACGCACATACTGTACTGGATGAAGAGTATGAACTAGTCTTTTTACTCAGAGTATCTACAACTACATTAGCTTTTCTCGGATGGTAGTCAATCTTACAATCATAATCCTTTATCAGCTCTAACCATCTTCTTTGCCTCAAATTCAATTCTTTCTAATCAGAGATATACCTCAAACTTTTATGATCGGTAAATATTTGACATTTCTCACCGTAAAGATAATGTCACGAAATTTTCAGTGCCAACACTACTGCAGCTAACTCCAAATCATGTGTTGGGTAGTTTAATTCATGCTTCTTCAATTGTCTTGAAGCATAAGCTATAACCTTTCAATTCTGCTTTAGAACACAACCCAGTCCTTGGCGTGAAGTATCACTATAAATCACAAACTCTTCACCAAGAAATGGAAGAGTAAGTATAGGAACAGAAACTAATCTCTTCTTCAACTCTTGAAAACTCNCAACCCAAACCTTGGCATGAAGCATCATTGTACACTGTAACTCTTCACCTGGAGATGGAAGAGTAAGTATAGGAGCAGAAACTAACCTCTTCTTCAACTCTTGAAAACTCTTTTCACATTCCTCAATCCACACAAATTTAGAGTTCTTACGAGCTAAACTAGTCAGAGGAAGAGCAATTTCAGAAAATTCCTCTACAAGCTGACGATAATAACCTGCTAGCCCAAGAAAGCTTTGTACTTTTGTAACATTAGTTGGGCGTTCCCATTTCATTACAGCCTCAGTTTTTAACGGATCTACATAAATACCTTCTGCTAAGATAACATGAATTAGAAACACAACTTTATCCAGCTAAAATTCATATTTTCTGAACTCAACATACAACTGCTTATCACGCAAAAGCTGTAAAATAATTCTCAAGTGCTCGGCATGCTCATCACGACTGCAAGAATAAACCAATATATCATCAATAAAAACAATCACAAATATGTCTAAATATGGGTGAAGCGCCCTATTCATCAGATCCACAAATGTTGTTGGGGCATTAGTTAACCCAAATGGTATCATCTGAAACTCATAGTTGTCATATCGCGACCTAGAAGCAGTTTTATGTACATCAACATCTCTAATTTTGAGTTGATGGTATCCTAAATGCAAATCAACCTTAGAAAATACTGTGGCACCTCGAAGTTGGTCAAACAAATTATCTATACGAGGCAAAGAATACTTATTGTGAATAGTCACTTTATTCAGCTGTCTGTGGTCAATACAAAATCTCATTATACCATCATTTTTCACAAATAATACTGACGATCCCCAAAGAAATGTACTGGGTCTAATAAAACCCTTATCAACTAAATCTTGCAACTGAACTTTCAACTCCTTCAGCTCGGCTGGAGCCATTCTGTAAAGTGTTTGTAAAATAGGGGTAGTCCTTGGGACCAAATCAATGGTAAACTCAATTACCATATTTGGACGTAGACCTGGAAGATCTTTTGGAAAAAAATCAGGGAAATCTCTTACCACTCATACAAAGTCAATTTCCAGCTTCGTGATCTGAATGTCAATCACATGAGCCAAATATGAATGACAACCCTTTTTTAGCATTCTTTGGGCATTCAAGACAGATATCACACAAGATGGCAAAATTCTACGCTCTCCCATGAGAACAATTTCCATAAATATCACTTCGTTGTGAAAACAATCAAATGGAGTACGATGTTTAGATAGAAAGTTCATCCTCAAAATAACATCAAAATCATGAATATCAAGTGGAATTATATCGGGTTTCAACTCAAGATTGTTCGCTCTAATCCCACAATCTTTACTTACCCGATTAGCTAAAAGTGAATTCCTACAGGAGTCGCTACTACAAATACACTGTCTAAAGGCTCAACAATCAATCAGCATAGCTAGTGATGATGCTGCATTGTACCATCCCGATCTCGACCTATATGGCCCGATCTAAAAGGGTCTTTGTTTCTGTGAGATTGAGTTCAGGTCTGTTTCGAAGGTCGGGGTTCATGGTTTAGGTCGGGTGCCTCGCTACACGGGGGCCAATGTCCCCCTGTACGCTTGCCCCCGAGAACCGAACTAACGTCTTTCCTAAACACTAATCCTATTCCGACAATAACTTCTCCAAATTCGTATTAACGTTTCCTAAACTATTACCAATTCGA
>CAIGRP010055610.1:0-27163 GCA_903798385.1 Fraxinus cuspidata
AAAATTAGGGTTAGAAATAAATATTACTTGGGAATTTGGGATCCTAGTGCGTCATTCATTCATAAACTACATAAAATTTGTATTCAATCATCAATTACATTTAGTTTAGTAATTCACACTTGCATCGTAATTGATTTAATATTAGTTAAATTATCGTTTCGGTTAAGGTAGTAGGAAATAGAAATAAAATTAAATAAATCTCTATGGGAATGATACTCGGACTCAAAAGGTCTACTTTATTACTTGTCAACGATCCGTACACTTGCGGAAGTTCACATTCAAAATATATTTTCGCGTGACACAAAGTATTGAAAAAAGATTTGGAAGTTTATTTTTGGATAGTTTTGGACTTTTTAACTTGGAAATAAATAATTTTGTCACAGAATATCGAATAGGGAGATTGTTAAGTCCAAATTATATAATTGACAATTTCTATATTTGTAATTGTCAATATTCTTAGTTAAAATCAAGTCCTATTTAAATTGTATTAAGAGTTTATTAAATTGTAATCAAAGTCAAAATATGAGTTATTAAGTCATAACTAAAGTCAGTTGGGGTTGGTAGTATAGTCTTGAAGGAGTCCAAGATATCCAAGAAGATCACATATGATCAAGGGAATGCAATTAGAAATCCTAAGAGTGTCAAAGAGTAGTACAGTTATGTTCCAAATTCTCAATTGCAACTTGCAACGCATTTTTTACATAGAGAACATTGGAATTTGGAAAACTCTACTTCTAAAAGAATTGTATCCCTCTGAATTATCTTTTCAACGTATTTTGAATCAACTCAATCGGATATCGAGAGATAAAGTTACAGATCGACGTTTAGAAATCTCTTTTGTTTCAAACACTTCGTTTCTCAATCCCTTTTCATTCCAAACACTTTTTCCTATTTATATCATACCCTATGAAAGTTCAAAAGTGTGTTGAATCAGATTTATTCCATAGAGATCAATTCTTTGCTGATCCAAAACATTCATTGGTTCCATGATTCAACCACCATTTATTACTTGATCTATAAATTCTCCAAATCATATTCTGCTGATCAAGTTATATTGTTTCATATAATATCACAGATTAAAACACACAAGATCTTTTGATCAAATACTAAATCATTTAATCCATCAGAGATAAATTGATACCAGGGATCGAGGGTTGTTGTAGAATCACAAATTCAGGGGGACTAAGGTGATGTACTGGAGTCGGGATCTGGCATAAGGAGTACGCAAGTATGAATCAAGAGTCGGTATTTGTTTTGAAGGAGCACACCTCCAATATGATCAAAGGAGACGGTAGGAATTGAGGTCAGAAGTTCTACAAGGTAGACAAGTCTAAAATGTACTATAAGTTTAATTCAATTTATAGTGGATTATTGACTCGTAAAGTGTCAAGAGTTTTTATCCAGTTGGGATTTTTTCGTGATCATTTTTGGCGATCTTTACTGCTTTAATTGTTGATTGTGGTATTCAAATTTAGGACAAATTTACTTGTTTGACTAACAATCTATAAACAATTAAAAAGCGACTTGTTACTTTTAATTGTGTAATTTCGCACGTGGGTCTAAATAATTTAAAACTTTCACATTAAATTTCAAGCTAGTCCCCAAATATATCCTTTCAATTCATTGATAAAAATACGGGCAAGATTTCTTTCTATAATACCAAAATGTCGCCTCTCCATTGCTATTAATGTGAGATAGGGAGGTTAGTTTAGATGAAATATGAATTTGTGTATTTCAATTTTCAAAAATTGTGGTTTTACTTCAGTTACTTGAGTTTGGTCAAGTGAACACATTACTCCAGTTTGGCCCTTAATGGACTTCACGTCAGATTGTACATAAAATTTTTTTATAGTCATTCGATTAGTGATGAAACAATTATAAACTTTAGTTATTAAATGAGTTAGAATAAATCTTTAAGGACCTACTTCAAAATTCGCACAAACCAATGTGATGATTACACGAACTCGAATTAATTGTAATCAACTAATTAAATTAATAATTATTGTAAGATCATTCGATAGAGCCTTGACCTCCTATTTGAATATTCGAGGAATTCGGCCTCCGAAAGCATAAAATGCCAAATTTTGCTTCTTGTCGTTTTCATTGTTTTGCACTCTTTAAATGGAGTTACATAACACAACATAATTCCACTAATGCCTGGAAATAGGTACGCAATTCCATTAATACGTACCTTGACTCCTTCAAACTGTAAAGGTAAAAAATATTAAAATATTGCAACTATGAAATAAAAATAAAAAATAAAGCTAAGTAACCTAAGAAACAAAAAGTAGGCACGTAACTTTTACCTGTGACATTACATTTACGGAACATGTGAACCTAGTCAGCTGGAATTTAAAACTAAGCAAGTATTATACAAGTTGCTACTACTTTATAGTAGAGTTAGTCTTAATCGACGTGAACAGTAGCCTTTCTGAGCCCAACTCGACCCAAGTCAGCCAACCCATCAACTAAGGCAAGATAGCCCAGGACTGGCCAACTACGGGCTGATCGAGCTTAGCAGTTTCGAGTTGGACGTCCTGTCTCGACACCTCTACTTCAAAGGCTGCCACTATCTTCCATGTCTATAAATAAAACATATTTAATGATCATATTAGTTGATTTATAAATAATCAACTCTTTCTAATTTTATACCACCACAAATCACTTAAATTAAAACTCAAATTAATCACTAGCGAAGCTCACCAAATGACATGTTTTTAAGAACTCAGTTCGACATCTAGGGCGTGCCTGACAATTTTTTTTTATAAAAAATTAACAATTTTAAATAAAAATTGATGAAATATATGATTAAAGGTTAAAAAAAATATTATGAGTACCATGAAATGTATACTTAAATTTTAAAAAGTTGATAAAAATTTACCAAACAAAACTTAGAATATGTTTGATTGCAAATATGGAACTTGAATGGAAATAAAATAAGTTCCAAGCAATTATCAATTAAATATATTTGATTGGCTTAATTTTCAATCTAAAAAATTTTATAATTTTCTGGTGACAGGGCTCCCGGCTTAGCCCATGTACCCATGAGCTCGGCTCGTCACTTTGACAAGCCGAGCTCAAGCTCGTTCAAGCACGAGCTCTTGGGCCAAGCTTGGTCGGCTCGGCCCACGAGCTCTAGTTTTTTTTAAAGTTACTAAACGATGTTCGATCACTCATTTTATGAGCCCACAAGCCGAGCTCATGAACTTTAGGCTCATGGACACGACTCACGAGCTTAACAAGCCGAGCTGACGAGCTACGATGAGTGAGTTTCACTCATTGTTTTAATACAACTTAAACTTGATATTTTGGTTATCTGTGAGCAATTTAGAATATTTTGATGTGTTTATTCGTGTTATTTTATAAGTAGGGTAGAACGGTGTAACCGGTGAAAGTTGATACTTGAAGGAATCAAAGAGTAAAAGAGAAGATGAATGGAAAGAAACATGGTCAAAGAAGAAGAAACAAAAGCCAAAAGTCAAAGGTGGAAAAGTGGTGTCGCAATGCCATAGAAAAAACTAGAATTTTGGTGCCACAGCGCTGTGAAGCCAACGCCGCTAGGCAAGAAATGAGTTTTTAAACTTGTTGGATTCTTTTGAAAGCCCAATCCATCTCCAATTCATCCAAGACTTAGAAGACTATAAATAAAACATTAGAAACCACTTTGAAAGGGGACGAGAATCAAGAAATCAAGAAGGAGACTGGCAAATTGAGAAGAAGATTGATTCAATCATTCAAAAAAAAAAAATAGTTTTATCTTTCTTCTCTTCATGTTATTCTTTATGAATTGTGTAAATTTCATGTCTCATATCATGAATTAAATAATTCTTCTAGGGTTTGATTAAGCAAAACTTGAGGATATGATATGATTTTGTTTTAATTATTTCTATGAAAATTTTCAATTCCATTTATTTGCATTGTTGATTTAATGCTTTCAATTAATTAATCGATAATTGAATGATTAGATACTAGTCAATTTCAGCACTCGAGAGATGAGAATTTAGTCTCAATCACAACAATAACACAACATAGATTTTATGGGTTTCAAGAGAAAGTATAGAATTTATGAAGATTGTTCTATCTAAGAACTACGATCTTAATAAATCTTGATTTTAATTTGGAAAAGAGATATTGGAATTAATTTTTAGGATTAATTTTTACTCGGCACCGAGAGAGATGGGTAGAATTACATTAGAGTTCTTGCTTATAAATATGAAAAATTGATTAGAGATAACTAGGTTTTAAAAATTATATTTGATAGTTAGGTGAAGTCATAACATAGGCTCTTCTATATTGATTATTTCGTATAACTTGTGTTTATTCGTTGAATTCGTCACAATCATACCTAGTTTAGTAAAACATTGATTCAAAATTCATTCATAAAAATAAAATAAAGGCTACACAATTATAGTACTTAGTATAAAATTGAACATCAATCTATGTGGGTTCGACATATTAACTTCATTCATATGCTACAAAACTTTACACCGTATTCTTGAAGTATAATTTACATTGTGTAAAGCGCGTGACAAGTTTTTTTTGTGCCATTTCCGGGGATTGTTTAATTTGATTTTTTATAACAATATTTCCAAGTAGCTTTTATTTTAATTTTGATTTATTTTCTTTTACTTAGTTTGCTTGTTCTTATTTTCAGGGTTATGTGAAGATCGAGGGGCGTTGGACGATTACCCTTTGATCCAAAAATTGAACGAATTTTCAGATTTTTTAGGGGCATAGAAAGAAACGAACTCAAAGCAATGACAGAACAAGCAGGAAATCAGAACATTCAATAGTGGGTCATTAGAGATTACGTCGGACCTGTGGTCAACAACAACTACTCCGGTATTGCATGCTAGCTACAAATAACTTCGACTCGAAGCCATGCTTGATTTACATGGTTCAACAAAATCAGTTTGGAGGATCTCCAACGGATGATCCAAATGCTCGCCTTAGTTCTTTTCTTGAAATCTACGATACCGTGAAGATGAATGGCGTTACTAAAGACGCCATCCGACTTCGCTTATTTTCCTTCTCCTTTAGTCATAAAATCAAAGCATGGTTCCAATCTTTTCCATATGGATCAATCACAACTTAGGGGGATTAGCTCAGATGTTCCTCACAAAAATTTTCCCACATTCCGTGGCAGCTCAATTGCGAAGTGAAATAAATCAGTTCAAATAAGCAGACTTAAAACCGTTTTATGAGGCTTGTAAGAGATTCAAAGATTTACTTAGAAGATGCCCTTAGCATGATTATGAGGACTAGATGCAATTCTGATTAGCTAAGTAATACAATAAGTAAGTTCACGATATTAACGTCAAATTTTTAAGAAATGAGGATACATAATGAAAAACATTTTTTATTTTAAAATAATTCATATGCATATCATATGCATGAGAGTTTCTTACTAAGTGTCATCCCTTCCCAAGTCATCCATTCGTATTTTCAAATGATGGAAACAAGATGATTCGAGATGACGACTTGTGATGACACGGACTCAGTACTATCATAATTAAATGTTGAATTCACTTTTTTAATTAAAGTTAACATTCTATTTAATTGTTCTATATTTTATTAAGTACAAATTACTTTAAAATAATAAGTCAATGATATTTATTATGTCATAGAAAACTTTAATCGTTTTGAGCATTTATGAATTTGAGAGAAAATTAAATGATAATATCTCCAAATTTAGGTAATTAACCTAATGGAGCACTGTAATGTAATCACATTGAAGAGCGAAAAAGAGCTTGAACAGAGCAAGCCTACAGAGGATGTGGTTCCTACACCTGCTTCAGATCATACTGATGAAAAACTGGTTGAAGAACAGAACATTGAGGCAGAGGCAACAAAGAATAACTATCAGCCTAACTCAATCTTACTCCCAGATAATCCTCCCATTATGAAGCCGAACTGCCTTATCCATAAAGGTTCTTCAAAGAAATTTGATGAGAAGTTTGCCAAATTTTTGGAAATTTTCAAGAAGATCCACATCAATATTCCTTTCGCTGATACTTTGGCACAAATGCCAAATTATGCCAATTTTTTAAGGAAGTGATGTCAAATAAAGGAAAGCTAGTGGAATTTGAGATAGTTAAGCTGACAAAAGAATGTAGTGTCATTCTCCAAAAGAAGTTCCCTAAGAAAAACTAAAAGATCCGTGTAGCTTCATTATTTTATGCACAATTGACACTTCTACTTTTGATAAGGCATTGTGTGACTTGGGAAATAGCATCAATTTGATACCACTATCTTTATTCAAGAAGTTAGGCATTGGAGAAGTGAAACCAACCGTAATCACTTTGTAACTAGATGATAGATCCATCACATACCCCAAAGAGATCATTGAAGATGTGCTGGTTATAGTTGACGAGTTCATTTTCCCAGTGTACTTTGTGGTTTTGGATATGAAAGAAGATCAAGAATTACCATTAATTCTTGGTCGGCCAATATGGGAAACTGCGAGAGCTTTGATTGATGTCCAAGGATGAAAACTGACACTATAGGTTATGAAGAGAAAGTCATGTTCAACATTTATCAAATGAAGAAATCCTTAGAAAAAGTCAATACTTGCCACATGATTCAATCAATTGACGCATTAGAGGGTTAAAATATCAAAAGAAAATTGTTCTATGACCCTCTAGAATAATAGTACATGGCAACCAGTCACTCAAAGATTGATACAGTTGCTACTAGAAGCTACACAAGGACCAAGGAAGTGGTGGATTTCATCTTAGCTTAAAAAGCCGATCCACCTGATAGAAAGAAAAACTATATTGAAGAACCTTTAAAACATCTCAACATATCAAATCTAAAAAGATTTTGGAGGCTACACCGAAGTTGAACTCACCTCCTAATCCTAGTGGTCATAATAAATTGAAGAAGAGGTCAAAGCCAAGAAACAATTTCTAAAAAACATGAAGGAAGTGCCTCCCGAATGTCCTACTTAAGGCAGTTTGACAGGGTTAGGCTATGACATTAAAGAAGGGCTTCTTGGGAGGCAACTCGAGCTTTCTATATTTATATCTCTTATCTTTAGATAATAATTTATATTTTAGTTAGTAGTTTATTAATGAATTTGCTTTTCTCATAGAAAATCTCAAGTTTAGGGGAAAAGTTAGAGTCAGAATCCATCATCGCATCAACATGACACCAATAGCAATGAAGACAACCGATATTTTTGCTTGGTGAAGTCCTCTTCCATTTTCTCTAATTTCACATTGGAGAGAATGTTTAGTTTAAGTTTGGGTGGTGAAATATTATTTGTCCAATTGCTTAGTTATTATATAATTGAGCACGTGTTAGCTTATGAATTGTAATGGAGTTATGTCTTTTAGTTAAATTGTTTTGCGTATTCATGTGAAACATGAAATTAAATATGTACGTGAATGGATTGTACCATTATACATGAATATATTGATTGATACTTATAGGTTGAAATAGAGAACTTAGATACTCGATCCCATAACCTATTACTCACCACATTCTTAACCTTCTAGAGTATAATTTGGGGTGTTCAAGTTGGTGAAAGGTATGATTTAAGCTTGTGATGGTTTTGTGCATTATGAAAAAAAAAATGTTGGCATGAAGTGTCTTTAACTTTTAAGTATAAGCTAGTCAATGACCGCATGCTAAGGATCTAACCCTTTTGTTTTTGAGTTTCTTGTAAAAAAAAATAGCATTGCACTTGCTGACTCTGTCCTTCACGGAGGCACCTTTTTTACTTGAGTTAGTAAGTCTGTTATGGTATCCTCCGATACCCATTGGCCTAAAAAGTTGGGGAGTTATCAACTAAAAGCTTGTTATATGGATCAAGAAAAGAAAAAAAGGTGAGGGTAATCTTAAACTGAAAAGACAATATCAGAATATGCAATTAAATGTGCAATAGTGACTAAATTTTAAGGGTTTAGATAATTAGTGGGTTTGAATTACTTAGTATAAGCTTGATTGTCAAAACACTCAAAGTTGGAAGAATCATCACATGCATAAATTGTTGACATTACTGAGTAGACTAAACCAAATTAAGAGATGTAAGAAATTAGAAATTGGAAACAAACTTTAGGATGCGCCTTGAGAAGAGAATAAAAGAAAATAAGTTTGGAGTGTGTAAATTATAAGAACGGAGAAATGATAGATTTGACTTTTAAGGCCGGGAATTGGATCAACTTGTAAATGTACAACATTGGACTTGATTCTTTACACACACACACCCATTTTGCATTGAATGGATGAAAAATTTGTTTTTGCGTCATGACTTTAAAGTACTTCATGAATTTGATAT
This sequence comes from Fraxinus cuspidata, assembly GCA_903798385.1. Taxonomy (NCBI): domain Eukaryota; kingdom Viridiplantae; phylum Streptophyta; class Magnoliopsida; order Lamiales; family Oleaceae; genus Fraxinus; species Fraxinus cuspidata. The sequence continues at coordinate 8,282 of CAIGRP010055610.1, forward strand.
CATATTTTAATCCTGGGCTATCTAGTTAAATAAATTTGTTTTAGGTGACTTTGTTTGCTTGATTTTGTTGTATGTTTCACTGGTTTTTTCATTTTGTTTTGTATTTGTTCGAGAACTAGCAAAGTATTGAGTTTGGGGCGTTTGATTAGTAATATTCACTCATTGGTTTAATGACACTAAAACTCAATATTATGGTTGTCTGTGAGCAATTTGGAATGTTTTTATGTGTTTGTTCGTGTTATTGTATAGGTAAGGTTGGTAGATCGGTGTAACTGGTGAAAGTTGAAGCTCGAAGGAATCAAAGAGTAAAGGAGAAGGGGAATGGAAAGAAGCATGGTCGAAGAAGAACAAATAAAAGCCAAAAATCAAAGGTGGAAAAGTTGCGCCGCAGCGCCATGGCTTAGGAAAAAAATGGGCAGAGTTATGGCGCTACAACACCATGGGAGCAGAAGAAAACCAACGTCATGGTGCTGCAGCGCTAAATCTCACAGAATCGCAGAGCTACAGTGCTGCATGTCCAGCGTCGAGGCGTCGTTGGGGTGAGAAAACGAGTTTTAAAATTGTTAGATTCTTTTGAAGGCTCAATTCGTCCCCAATTCATTCAAGATTTGAGAAGATTATAAATACAATCATAGAGACCACTTCGAAAAGGGGAATGGAAGAAGGCAAGATTCAATAAATCAAGAAAGAGGCAAAGACAAATTGAGAAGAAGATTGCTTCAACTATCTAAAAGAAAACAGTTTTATTTTTTCTCTTCATATTATTTTTTATGAATTATATATATTTCATGTCTCATATTATGAACTAAATAATTTTTCTAGAGATTGATTAGCCAAAACCTAAAGATATGATTTGATTTTGTTTTAGCTATTTCAATAAAAATTTTCCAAATCTATTTATTTGTGTTGTTGATTTAATGCTTTCAATTAATTTGACACTAATTGAATAATAGATGCTAGTCAATTCCTAGAGATGGGAATTTAGGCAATATCACAATAATAACACAATCTAAATTTTATGGGTTTCAAGAGAAAGTGTAGAATCTATGAAAATTGTTCCATCTAAGAATCGCGATCTTAATAAATCTTAATTTTAATTCGGGATAGAGACATTGAAATTAATTTTTATCTGGTACTCGAGAGAAGGAATATAATTATATTAGGAGTCTTACTTATAAATATAGAAATTTTATTAGAGATAACTAGGTCTTTGAAAATCATATTTGATGTTGGGTGAAATCATACCTTAAGCTCTCCTATAATGATTAATTCGTATAACTTGCATTTATTCGTTAAATTCGTCACAATCATCCTTAGTTTAGATAAGATGTTGATTTAAATTTTTTTTCATCCAGATAAAATAGTGGCTATATAATTATAACACTTAGATGGTGTTAGGTGGAGACTAAAATTATATTTTTAGTAGATTTTGATAAAAGTTTTTGAAATATGTGGTTGAAAAGTTGTTGGACCCATGAAAAGATGTGATTAATATTGATTGTTTGACTTTGACTTGGATTAAAATCAGATTTTAATCTAAACCAAACATGGACTTAATATAAAATTGAATATCAATCATTGTGAGCTCGACACTCTAACTTCATAGATATATTACAAAACTTGATATCGTATTCTTGGAGTATAATTTACGTTGTATAAAATGCGTGACAAGCTAATAGACCATTTTCACACCTCTATAATTTTCATCCTTTGTTGTAGATAAATGATTGAGATGTGGTAGATGAGAGAGAAACTTGTTTGGAAAATAAAAGCTTACCTTCGTTGAAGAAATTATTTTTCTTGTTTTTTAAGAAAAAATGGTCAAGTGAGGAATTTTTGAAATAAACTTTTTAAAACGAGTCAGGAGCACGCAGAATGACGTGAAATTGCAAAAGGAATATCTGGCAAGATCCCATTCCCGGCTGGCCGGCACAATTCGCATAAAAAATCACAGTCCATTGGATGTTTTTGATATTGAAATGAATACCGCACCATCACAAGTCTTACACCCCCGGAAGTAATCTTTTTTTTTAAATTTGCGAAGAGGAGATTCGTTAACATCTCAAATTCTCACAGAAGAAATACACAGAAAGAAGAGAGGGAGAGGGAGAGAGAGCATGGGGTTTGAAGGGAAACAGAGAGAAGAAGAAGGAGAGGGAGTAATGGCTACAGATTTTTTCTGGTCATATACAGATGAGCCCCATGCCTCTCGCAGAAGGCAGATCCTCTCTCAGTATCCTCAAATCAAACAACTCTTTGGCCCTGACCCCTTTGCCTTCCTCAAGGTATATATGGAGGAATCTATATACATTCTTCAATTTTCAAATGTGGGTTTTTCAGATCTGTGCTAAAACTCGTAATGTCGTGTGAAAGGTTCACTCTTTTGATAATGTGTTGGATTTTTCTTTTTGAATTATGCATTTATGTTCAATTTCAAAATCAGTAATCACATTCGATCCCATTTAAATGTTGTATTCACCGTTTATTGATGGCATTATCTGATGTTATACCTAAAGTGGTGTGCTCAATTCTGCAATAGGGTTTATAGATATTGGGACAACATACCTGGTGAAATGGTTCATCATGCTCTGCTTTAAAAAATTAGATACATAAAAGAAAAAAGAAACAATTTACCTATTCAAATCTTAAATAAGCTTTGTAATTCCTCTTTTCCTTTTGTGGTTCAACTCTGCTGTTAGAATAGCAATTGGATGAAGCTTGCATTTATCTTATTGAGGTGCCATAGAAATTCCACTCTTTACCTTTTTTCATCAGATTCACCTTTGTAATGATCCAGATTACTAACCTCAGTACAGTAGCTAAAAATTATTGACGACTAATACTATTCATCTAGAGTCTAGATGATCATGTGTGTGGCAGTAAGGTCGCAGCCAAGTTGTCCAATGAAATTTGAATGCATTTTTAGACATTAGAAAATGTGGTACCAATGATCATCTAGACTCATTATCGAAAGCCCAACAATGGAATTAGTGATTCTATTTTTCTGTTTGCAGAAAAGGGAAAAATCACTCTCAGTTGCTTATGACCTTTTTTCGTTATTCTGTTTGAATGGTTACACATTTTACAATCTTTGATATGATGGGATTAGGAAATTGTTGTATTCTGATCTACATTGTAATGTTAGACTAACTTCTAAGTTCAGTCACAAAAAAATCTTAACAAAGTCAAACTAAATTTGAATTTCGAGCTGTGCATAACTTCATTTTATTTTATTTTTATTTCAGATTGCTATGGTTGTTGTTTTTCAGCTATGGACTGCAACCTATCTCCATAATGCAGGTTGGCTGAAGATATTGATAGTAGCTTATTTTTTTGGATCTTTCCTCAACCACAATCTCTTCTTAGCCATTCACGAGCTAAGCCACAATCTAGCCTTCTCAAAGCCAGTTTACAACCGTTGGCTTGGGATTTTTGCTAACCTTCCCATTGGTGTACCCATGTCTGTAACTTTCCAAAAGTATCATCTTGAGCACCATCGCTTTCAAGGGGTGGACGGAGTTGATATGGATATCCCAACTCTCACTGAAGCCCATCTGGTGAAGAATATCGTTTCTAAATCAATATGGGTTATTCTCCAACTCTTCTTTTATGCTCTCCGACCAATTTTTATTCAACCAAAACCACCGGGAATATGGGAGTTTGTTAATTTAATTATCCAGCTCGCACTTGATGCTGTTATAGTACATTTTTGGGGATGGAAGTCATTTGGTTATTTGATACTGTCCACCTTCGTCGGAGGAGGGATGCACCCCATGGCCGGTCACTTCATCTCCGAACATTACGTATTCAAGCCGGATCAAGAAACATATTCTTATTACGGTCCCTTGAATCTTATGACATGGAGCGTAGGATACCACAACGAGCACCATGATTTCCCTAGGATCGCCGGGACCAAGCTTCGGAAGGTGAGGGAGATTGCACCGGAGTTTTATGATAATTTAGATTCGTATAAATCTTGGAGTCAGGTCATCTACGTGTACATAATGGACTGGACGGTTGGACCGTTCAGTCGGATGAAAAGAAATATATCTACCAAGAAATCCGAATAGTTTCATCTTCTCTCCGGCTTGAATATGCGAGATACTCATTTTGTTTTCTTGATTTTATTGTTTGTGTTGTTTTGAAACATTAATTTGCATGCTGTAGGTTTGGTTTATAGTTTTTATAAACGAGCCTTCAGTTTTTTAGCCATTACTTTTTAGTTCTTTATTTAATATATTGTGATCGTTTGTCTACCTTTATCTGTCTTTTTTACTTCAAATCATAGTGATAATAAAATGGTAACAAACTAAAGCATAAAATAAAATAAAGAACACGGTCAAAATTCGTTGATTCACTTAGTATAGTTAAAATTGACTATCAAGACTTGTTGATTCGTGTATCAATTGCGAGAAATAATTCTTGATCAACGAGATAGTTAATTTTAAACAATGCAAAAAATGGACCACCAAGAATTGGAACAAATTCAAACTCTGTAATTGTCATTAGTGGTGGACCCAGCACCCGGTGAGCCTCGGCGACCGCCCGTGCTGGATTCGTCGGAAATAGTTTTTTTTTACAATGAACAACTTTTAAGATTATATACCTTGTAAGTTCTTTTGTTTCCATACTTCTAATGGAGTTCAGCCGGCTAGGACTTACATGTACACACACGAGGTTGTAGTTTCGAGTCTCCCTCCTAGCAATTTTATTGTGAAACGTTTTTAATTCTCAATTTTACCAAAATTAAATGAATTAAGAGAGGTGATTCGAACCCATGACCTCTTAATAGAATGGTGACCTCCTGACCATTGTGGCACTCATGGAATTTGTTAATATGTTTACCAAAATAATATATATTACATTTAATGATTTTAATGCAATTACAAAAATTCAAACCCGTGCTATTCCTTTGAATTATACAAAACTTGACCACAATATCATTTGGTGAATATTGTTAATTTTTACAACAAAATTATATATATTCAGTTTGAACAAAATAATTGTTATTTTTAAATTTTAGACCTTGTTTGATTTCCCTTTTTTTCAAAAATATATTTCTNTAAAATAAAGTAAAATGTTTAATTTGGTGAATATTGTTAATTTTTACAACAAAATTATATATATTCAGTTTGAACAAAATAATTGTTATATTTAAATTTTAGACCTTGTTTGATTTCCCTTTTTTTCAAAAATATATTTCTCTCTTTTTTCATTCGCACATTTTTCAATAAAATAACATTACATGCAAATTCAAAACTTTTTCTTATTTTTAATTTCACATTCTTCATCAAATTACTATTCCAAAATACATTTTTTTGCAAAAAAAAGGGGGTATCAAACGGAGCTCTTAATATTTTATTGTTGACAACGGTCGACAATCCACGATCGCTCGTACTGACTCGAAATCCTGGGTCCGTCACTGATTGTCATTCAATAAACCAAGTCCATGGCTTGGTGCACTACTTTGAAGTTGATTTGTCACAATTCGCATTGAGATTGCCACCCCATGTCCGAGGCTATATAGCGCCTCTAATTGTATATATGGCTTAGGCTTCTAATTGTATTTTTTGGCTTAAAGTGAGATGAAAAACAAGATAATGGAAACGATAATTCAGCTGAACATATCCATTGCTCCAGCATTAATGGTGTATAAATAGTTACAAGGAGAATATTCTAGAGTGTACAAAAGATTGTTAGTTCCTTAATTCAGGGAGAATGTTGGAATAAAATTACAACAGAAAGTAATGCTAGCATTTTGATATAACAAAAGAATCTCTAGCAAGGATTTCAGTTAACAAAGGTGTTGATGAAGTGGCAGGTGATGTTGGACGGAGAATTGAGCGGGATTTAGTAGGATAGTTAACTCTTGACACCCCCCTTCAAGCTGGACGGCAATGGAGTGACTCCAAGCTTGTCTTTCAAGAAGAGAAACTTTGAGTGAGTGAGACCTTTAGTTAACAAGTCTGCTATTTTTTCAGAGAAAGGTACATATTTGATTTCTAATTCTTTTCCAAGGACTTTCTCTCTGATGAATGAAGTGAATGTCCAATTCAATATGTTTTGTTCTCGCATGGTACACTGGATTGGCTGCCAAGGCACTAGCGCTCATGTTATCACACCATAGAATTGGAACTCATACCTGTGGCACTCCAAGTTCCTTAAGAGAGATTGTATCTAAGCTATTTCTGAAGCTGCTGAAGCAAGCGTTCTATATTCCGATTTCGTACTTGATCTAGCAACTACGTGTTGTTTTTTTGAAGACCAAGCAACAAGATTTCCTCCTAAGAAGATGCAATGTCCTCCAGTTGATCTCCTGTCATCCGGGCAGGAAGCCCAGTCTGCATCTTAGTATCCTTTTGAATCAAGTCTATCACTTTTTTGTATCCAAAGTCCCTGATTTATAGTTCCCTTTAGGTATCTGAGTACCCTCTTCAATGCTTGCCAATGAATTGATGTTGGGGATTGCAGAAACTGACTTAATTTATTCACAGCAAAGGTGATATCCGATTTGGTATGAGAGAGATATTACAGTCCTCCCATTGCACTTTTGTAAATTGAGGGATTCGTCAATGGTTCTCCATCAGCTTTTGACATGGTTTTGCCTGATAGAATGGGAGTTGGGCATGACTTCAGGTTTTGCAGTTCGAATTTCCTTAATAGTTCAGCAATATATCTCGCTTGTGTCAGGTGAAGGCCTGAGTCATGCCAACATACTTCGATTCCCAGAAAACAGTGAAGTTGTCCCATCTCTTTGAGTGCAAACCTTTTGTTTAGTTCATTTATGAATCCTTGCAGCAACTCAGTATCATTTCCTGTCACTACAATGTCGTCTACATAGATGAGTGCAAAAATGACTTGTTTCTCATTTTTAAGGTAGAATAGTGATGTATCAGCTACTGATTGTTTAAACTTCCAGTTCATCAGTGTTGACTTCAATTTGTCATACCAGGCCCTTGGTGCCTGCTTCAACCCTTAAAGAGCCTTTTTCAGTTTGCAAACATAATCAGGTCTTGATGAATCTATAAAGCCCTCTGGTTGATTCATATACACCACTTCCTCAAGGTCACCATTCAAGAAAGCATTATTGATATCTATTTGTCTGATTGTCCATCCCTCTGAGACTGCCATAGTTAGTATGACTCTTAAGGTTGATGCTTTAATAACAGGACTGAAAGTTTCATAGAAGTCAATTCCAGGCTCTTGATGAAAGCCCTTAGCTACCAACCTCACCTCCAGTCTTTGAACAGATCCATCAGTGTTGTGTTTTACTTTGAAGACCCACTTATTTCCCACTATGTTGTGGTGATGGTGGCACCAGCTTCCAGGTCTTTGTTTTCATTAGGGCATTGAATTCTTCCTCCTTCTTCCTCCATAACTCTCTTCCATTCTCTGCTCATCATTACTTTATCCACACTTTTTGGTTATGAGATTTCGGAGTTGTTCTCATTTAATCTTCCCAAATATACCTTAGGTTTAAAGACTCGTGCCTTTCCTCTTGTGATCATAGGATGTTCTATTAAGTCCCTAGCTTTCTGTTTAGGTCTAGCTTGTTGCTGATTAGCTGTGAAGTTTGATTTAGCATTTTCACCATTCTATGGCAACTTAAGTTCAGTTTCTGCACTTTGACTCACAGCTTGGTTGCTCATACTTCTGATCAAATCATGACTTCTATTTTCATCTCCATTATCATTTAAATTGTCACTTGAGCTGGAGGGTGTGTGATGCACATCATTGGTGGCTTCAGGAAGAGTTGCATCAATAGGACATGAGATAGCTTCAATATTGTTTGGTTGATGTAGGAATTAAAGGTAAGATACCACAAATTCTGGTATCACGGAGTTCTGTTGATTTTGAACAAAAAACAAAGACTCAAAAGGAAACTCAAGCTCATTAAACACTACATGTCTTGAAATATAAATTCTCCCTGTTGAGTTTAAGCATTTATATCCTTTGTGAGATTCACTATAGCCAAACGAAGACACATTTTGTTGAATGAAAGCTGAATTTGTACTTTTGGTAAGGTCTGAGACAAGGGTTGCAGGCACATCCAAAAATTCTTAGGGACTTGTAATTAGTTTCTTTTCCAAATAGGGCCATGAAGGGGGACTTCATTTTAAGCACAGGTGTAGGCATTCTATTAATAAGATAAGTGGCAGTTTGAAAAGATTCCCACCAATATTTCAAGGGCATTTTGGCTTGAGCTAAAAGGGTGTGACCTGTTTTAGTTATATGCTGTGTTTCCTTTCGATTCTACCGTTTTGACTGATGTGTATGGACAAGGATGTCTGAATTCAATGCCTTCTTGGGTTAGGAAGTTTTTGTAGACTCTATAATTGCCTCCCCAGTCAGCCTGCAGTGTTTTTATTTTCCTTGTGAGCTTGTTTTCAACTAGCTTCTTGAATTGAACAAAAACACTTAGTGCTTCAAATTTTTGCTTTAAGGGATAGATCCAAGTGAACCTACTAAAATCATCTAGGAATGAGTATGTAGTATTTGAAACCAGAAACTGATTGGATTGGTGCTGGTTCCCATAGATCAATATGCACAAGTTCAAGAGGTATTTTGGCATGTGAAAAAGAGGGAGCAAAATGCAGCAGATGTGATTTTCCAAATTGACAGGTGTCATAGAAGGATTTGCTTTCATTTCCATTAACTTTTAATTTCAAGTTTTGAGTACTTGAGACATCAGTTGGCTAGATGGATGTCTAAGTCTCTTGTGCCATACATTAGTTCGAACATTCAAGGACTCTTGACTAGACTCTAGACTGGGACTAAGGGATATGGTATTGCAGAAATGTTTATTTGAGACAGCAGGTAACTGAGAGTGACATTTGGTATTTTGGTGAGGGAAGTCCAGTTGATACAACCCTCCTTTAAGCCTCCCTTCCAGCATCACCTCCCTCATTAGTTTGTCCTTGACAAAGCAACAGTTAGAATAGAATTCCATGTAAACATCGTTATCAGAAGTTAATTGGGAAACACTGATGAGATTTTTCTGAATTTTAGGTACAAGCAGCCGTTTATTTAACACAAGTGGTTTGCTATTTAAGGTGGGAAGATGGGTCGTGCCAAAATGTGAAATGTACAGCCTATTACCATTTCCAACCATGATTTCTTCCTTACCACTGTACTCATTTGCTACTGTGACGTTTTGCTTGTCTACAGTGATATGGTTGCTAGCACCAGTGTCAACAAACCAAGCAGGGTCATTTACAGTACTAGGTGATGCTACAAAGGCTGCTGGTGAGGAATTGTAGCTTATTCTCTGATTTGGTGGTGCACCTGTGTACCTCTCATCATATCTGAAGTTGCGAATATTGGCCTTATGTCTAATTTTTCCACACACTTAGTAGATAAGTATGTCTCCACCATTGAGGGCTACTCCTCTGTTTCTACCTCTTCTTCCTCTGAAGTGGCTAGAGAATCTTCCATTCGAGATTGGTTTGTGATTTCTGAAGTGATGATAATTTGAGCCTTACCTCTGAGAAAAATTTACTGAAGTGTGATTCCTGCCGTTTCATTTCTCATTGTGTTGAGATGTTCCAGCCTACTTTCAAAGGTCATCAATGTTGATTACAGTTCACCCCAAGAGATGCTATCTTTGCTGTTGATTTGAACAACAATGGGAGTGTAGTCTTCATCCAGACCAGCCAGAACTTGAGTGACCAAATCAGAATGAGGGATAGTTTTGCCAGCAATTTCCAGATTATCTGCCAGCAACTTCACTTTGTTCAGGTATTGGTCAATATTCATAGTTTATTTTCTTGCCTTTTGAAGTTTACCAGTAAGGAAGGTGATCCTAGATCTGTTCTGAACTCCATAGATCTCTTTCACAGCTATCCACAGCTCGTTTGAGGTCTTAGCACCCATGACTCGCATGACTATGTCTGGAGTCATTGAGGAATAAAGCCAACTCATTAGTAGTTGGTCTGTTGATATCCATTGATTACACTCAGGATTCCTTGTCATTTCAATGCTGGTTCCACTTTCACCAGCAACTTCAGCTCTAATAAATTCTGGTGGGCACAGTTTTGTTCCCAGAATGTAGCCTTCAAGGCTATGACCACGGATAATGGGCAGTATCATATTCTGCCATAGTATGAAGTTATTTTTGTCAAGCTTGATTGATACCACTCGGGTTAAATTCATACCAAAAGGCGAGAGATTTTAGCTTCCTTGCATTGAAACAGTATTGCTGCTAGAGATGGAAGCAGGTGATGTGTTTGCATCAGTTTTTTGAGGGGTATTACTGGCGTTGGCCATTTGCTCTGATACCTAGATGAAAAACAAGATAATGGAAATGATAATTCAGCTGAACATATCCATTGCTCCAGCATTAATGGTGTATAAATAGTTACAAGGAGAATATTCTAGAGTGTACAAAAGATTGTTAGTTCCTTAATTCAAGGAGAATGTTGGAATAAAATTACAACAGAAAGTAGTGCTAGCATTTTGATATAACAGAAGAATCTCCAGCAAGGATTTCAGTTAACAAAGGTGTTGATGAAGTGACTGCTGATGTTGGACTGAGAATTGAACTAGATTTAGTAGGATAGTTAACTCTTGACAAAGTGTTAGTCCGCGACTCCTTTGCTCAAGTAAACCTCTACGACTAAAGTGTTTTCTGGTTCAGCGATCGAGACATAAATATTCATCTTGAACATGTGAAAGTGTGATATGATCCTTCTCAGAACCGATGTGGCATCCAAGTGGACTAAAATAATTTTAGTACATAATATTATCGATAAAAAAAAGTTAATGAACAAAATCGTTAAGCTTGAAAAATATCGATGTTACACTGAGAAGAATTGAAACAAATACAAGTTCCGTAATTTTCATTCAATAAACCAATATTTAAATTCATTTTTTAAACATATTAACGAGAAGTTCAAAAGGTAATGTCAACAAAAATAACGACAACACAATTTTCGAAACTAATTAAAAAATGAATAATTAATATTAAGTGAGACGGGAATAAATGAAAAAGAAAAAATTGGAACCTGTGGGCCAGCTAATACTTTACCATGGTTTGAGGTTTCGAGCCATCAGCACTTTAGGTGTGAATTAAGTGGCAATACTTGAATAAAAATTCTAAAAGAGAAAAGAAAACGGTAGTATCATTTTGATTAAATGAAATGGCTAACAAAATTTGATTGGACTATCATCATTTTCCATTGGGTTCTTCTTTAAATTTTGGTCACAAAATCACTATAAATAAAATCAAGCCATACAAGGCAAGGAATCGTACGTTGTACAATATATGAAAATAAACTGGTTTTTTATCGGACAAAAAATAGCATAAGCTATTTTTTGGTCAAGATGACAAGTTGGTAGCAGCAGCATCAGCATCCACTAATTAACAATGGAAGAGAGAGAAACATGCTAAGTATACAAATTGACAATTTTATCGATAACTGTGAATTGGTATGAATCTACATCATATACATTTAAAAATTATTTTTTACATCAATAGCACGAATATTGACAACAAATGAATTGTTAACAAAGTTGTCAACAAAAATTATACAAATAACTTTATTAAGACAGAATAAAGATAGATACACATGATATTTTTTTTATTATTTTGTTTTTTTGGCTTAATCCAATCTTATATTATATTACACGGATTATGGCAACAGGGCGGATTGGTCATTCTCGTCCTTGTTCTGTTGGTTATTTTTGTTATCTTGTTCCGCTTCCATACCTGATTAAAACGGGACAGGACGGGTTCGTGGTGGCGTGGCGTTTATTTTATTTATTTGTTTTTTTTAAATGTATTTAGTTGGTGAAAAAATATTATTATTTTTTTAATTTGTTAAGAATAATCCATGTTCCATCTAGAAAGGATGAACATTCTTTTCTTTTTATTTGATAAAAACTTAAATTTGAAACAAACTTTAAACAGAACGTGTAGCGATGCGAATATTATGTTTTCCATACTTGTCATGTTCCTGCCTCGGGGCAACGAGCCTCACTCAGCCCCCGCTCCCACCCCATTTACCAGATTAGGAGGGTAATATCGCTCCATTTGATGGGGGCTTTACGAATACCGAATTTAATGAATTTTTTTGCGACCCCTTCTGAAGAAGCTAGTTGTCACTTGTTTAGTGGATTACTTCGTTTACTTTTCCAATTAAGAAAATATGCAAATAAATCTAAAATTCATTTTAAAAATTAAGCTATCCAAATTACGCACTAAAAAGTCTAAAATTTAGCTAATTAAGAGCAAGTGGGATGGGATTTTGTTTTCCTGAAAACAATTTTAGCAAGAAGATAGCTGTCACGACATCGGTGACGTTATGGGCTCAATCGTCGGTGATGATTAACAGATTCACTCACCGGTCGGATCACTGGTTTCACATTATATGGAGCTGCAACTTCCGCTATTGGTCCATTTCTTTATTAAATACAGACAGATACAGAGAAATACATAAATACACTCCGCGGTGACAGGCGCAGTGATAATGGAGTCTATGAAATGGAGGAGGATTCTGGCTCTGCTACCACTTCTTTTTAATAATTTTTAGCGCTCTATTTTGACATTAATCCCCAGGTTTGTTACCTTGATTTTGTTCTTCCCTATTGATTTTCACTCATCTCTAATAGGAAAAAAATTATGCTGTCAGAAACTTTTTTTAAATGGAAAAGTCAGCGACCATGTTGGTATTCATCATGTTTATGGTTAAAACAATACCAATCAATTGAAAATATAAAATTAGTGTTGTTACTAAATTGTAACTTTGAATGAATGAATTACAAGCGTGGAGAAAGATGATTTATTGAGATTAAAATGCACAAGTTCCATGTTTTTCTTAATTGGTATAATTGCTTTTCACACGATCTTCACAATGTAGATATAATCATATATTGTATGCTGAACGTTTGTTTTTCAATTTTGTCCACTCCAATAGAATTGCCAGTTATATTGTTTATTAACAGATTATATAACTAGAATTGCACAATCGGAGCTGGAGCTAGCTGTTGCACAACTAGAGCTATTGAGTTAATCCACGTGTTCATCATGTATTGATCTGTACATTTAAATGTTAGTTAGATCCTTTTTCTATTTAAAGCTCAATGTAATGTACTGTGATGAGATTTTTGCTGTATTGAACAAGATTTCAATTCATTTTTTCTCTCAATTTGTTCAATATGGTATCAGAGCAATTTTTTATTTATTTATTTTTATTTTTATTGCTTCATTCCAATTTCTGTAAATTGAATCATCGTCACTGATTTCTTTCTTTTTCAATCATTTGCATTTCTGGTTCATCATGGATGCACAGAATCAGAATAATTCTTCATCATCAATGAGCAATTCCACCATTGATGATGGATCTAGTCCATACTTCATTCACCACTCAGATAATTCAGGACTTGTTCTTGTTTAATAGCCTTTAACCGATGACAATTATGTTTCATGGAGTAGAGCGATGACGATAGCATTATCTATGAAAAATAAGATCGGTTTCATTCCTGGATCCATATCTCGACCTCAAGATAATGAGGATCTACTTAATCATTGGATTCGCAACAACAGCATTATCATTTCATGGATACTTAACTCGGTTTCAAAAGAAATTTCTGCCAGTGTCATCTATTAAGAATCTGCTCATGATATATGGCTCAATCTGAATGAGAGATACCAGCAGTGCAATGGACCTCGCATTTTTCAATTAAGGCATGAATTGATGAACCATATACAAGGACAATCTTCTGTGAGTTCATACTTTACAAAATTGAAAACAATTTGGGAAGAACTTAACAATTACAAGCCAATATGTTCGTGTGGAAGGTGTAATTGTAGGGGATCTAAGAAACTTGCCAATCATTACCAAATTGAGTATTTGATGTCGTTTTTTATGGGTTTAAATGACTCATTTGCTCAAGTCAGGGGACAACTATTACTCATAGATCTCATACATCCCATTAACAAAGTATTTTCTCTTGTTTCTTAAGAAGAGTACCAAAGGAATGTTAGTGCCACTTCTAATGCCACCACTGGTACTGCAAATGACTCTATGGCGTTCTATTCTAGAAGTGATATCAAGAAGGTCAATGCTGGACAATCGCATAATAAGTTAGAGAGGAAAGAAAGGCCTATGTGTTCATATTGTGAATATTTTGGTCATTTTGTGGACAAATGCTACAAATTACATGGTTATTCTCCTGGATATAAGACCAAACAGAAGGTTACTTCTGGTACTCAATCTGGTGCAAACAAACCACCAAATTATGTTGTTTTCTAAATCCATTCTAGAGCAAACACAAAGCAGTTTAGGAGATTTCATGCAAACACTAAATCAGGATCAATATTAGCAGCTGATGAACATGTTAAGCAGTCACTTAGCGTCTGCAAAGGTGGATGCTAGAGCTGAAAGTATGCACTCGAATCAAGTGTCAGGTACTTGTTTCTCCACTTCTAGTAACATGTTGCTTAATTATCCTAAACATTGGGTGGTGGATTCAGGAGCTAGCTGCCATATTTGTTCCCATTATTCTGATTTCATATCATGAAACTAATACAAAATACTTTCATTGCTCTGCCAAATCATGAGAGAATTTCAGTTATGTTCACTGGTACAGTGAAAGTTGTTCCTAATTTGATGTTAGAGGATGTACTGTATGTGCCACAGTTCAAATTCAACCTGATGTGAGTGAGTTTTTTAACTAGGAATTTGCATAGCCAGAGGATAATTGGCAAGGGTGAAAGATTGGCTAATCTATACATAATAAATGGTAATTCATCTGATGTAATATAGAGTAGTTGCACGGGTTTATTCCAAAACGCCTATGTTTTAGTTTCTTCATGTGTAAACAATGTAAATGCATATGTTTAGTATCACAAACTTGGGTACTTATCTTTTTAGAAGTTAAATTTGTTAAGAGAGCAATTACATATGCTTTGTAATAAAGTCAAGAACCATTTATTAGTTCATTGTGATATACGTCATTTAGCCAAGCAGAGCATGCTCTATTTAACATCTTATAATCATATGTCCCTACACACTTTGGATACAATTATTTCCTGACACTAGTAGATGATTGCACTCGTTTCACTTAATACATCTTATAAGATACAAATCAGATGTTCATTCTATCATTCCCAGATTCTTTAAAATCGTTGAAACTCAGTTCCATAAGTTTATCAAGAAATTCATATCAGATAATGCACCGGAGTTACAGTTTACTAAAATTTTCAATTCAAATGGAGTTCTACATCAATTCTCTTGTGTAGAGAGACGTGAACAAACTCGGTAGTAGAGAGAAAACACCAACACTTTCTCAATGTAGCTAAAGTTTTGTATTTTCAGGCTCGGGTTCTTATTCAATTTTGGGAGTGTGTGTTTTTTAACTACTACATACCTTATTAACAGAACACCAACATCAATCCTACAAAATAAATCTCCTTTCTCTCTGCCATATAATTCTCCACTGGACTATTCTTCACTTAGAGTGTTTGGTTTCCTATGCTTTTCATCACTCTATCCTCACAAAGATCAAAATTTCATCTTAGAGCTAAGGCATGTATCTTTGTTGGTTATCCCCCTAGAATAAAGCGCTATAAACTCTATGACATTGCTTCAAAATCTTTCCCAATCTCCAGAGATGTTGTTTTCCATGAACAATTTTTCCATTCCATTCTATAACTTATAAATCAGATGATGTTGATTCTTTCCCTAATGTTGTCTCACCAAAATTTGCCTCTGACATTCCCACTTATAGTTCACCCTGATTTCTCAAACTCTGACTCTTGTATTTTCACTAATGATTCACCTAATACATCAACTTTTGAAGTGCCAAATGAGGTTGCCAGCAATTCACGGAATTCGGAATTTAATCCTTCTCCTATTAATCATCCTCCTTCTATTAATCATCATTCTATAGATCCTATTAGGGTCAGAAGGTCCTCTAGGACTAGCAATCCCCCTTCATATCTCAAGGACTTTCATTCTAATCTCTTGAGAAATTCTCAGCAAATCTTTGATAAATCACCTTATCTACTTTCCAAATACATATCTTATAATCATTTTTCTCCTGCACACGGCAAATTTTTTCTATTTGTTTCTTCAATTTTTGAGCCTCAATTTTATCATCAAGCTATGAAATTTGATCATTGGAGAGAGGCTATGGCATCTAAACTGAAGCTATGGAAATGAACAAAAATTGGTCCATTACAAGTCAGGGTAAACATTCTATAGGCTGCAAGTGGGTTTATAAAATCAAGTACATTTAAAAAGATGGCAGCAATTACCTGGAAAATAACCTACCCCAAAGTGAGAGTCATTTGTAAAAACCATGATTGCAACACAACTATTCAGCTGAAAGAAGCTTTCTCCTCTTATGAAAGAATGGAACCAATGTTATGTAAGTGTTATGCCCTAAACCCAATCGATTTAGGTTGTAAACACTTTAATATGTTTAATGCACTTTTATGGCAAGATCTATTATTTATTTAAATTGCTTTTCAAATGAATTATATTAAATAATAGAATCCTTAGATTTAAGTCTTTGCAATTTGTTAATCACAAGGAACTGTGATTGTGAGATACAAATTATAATATGACTGAATCTTAAATCATCCGTGGTCGTAAGTAAATCGTTATTACAGTTAGACCATCATGTATATCATTTCTTACTTACGAAGTAAGTAGCTGATCTCACAAGCTAAAGTATCGTGACACTTAAATGAACGCGTAGATATTTTGTTATAGAACAAAATATTGGAGACTCGCTAGGGAGATTCCACATGGATAACTATCTGAGTGCCCGTGGTTAATCTCTAACGTTCGGTAGAGGAATTGGTCATTTGACTTAAGATCATCATAGTGCCTACTTCGGTGATGTTGGATGTTGCTCTGCCAAGGGTCGCTAATACAACATCGTTCGGGTATGTCAAGAATCATATGAAGGCTGTGAATGATCAATAGAGGATTCGTCAGTCTTAGATAGAAAGAGATTATGATCTACATTTTATCCAGTTAAGTTGATAATGAAATCCTTGGCTAAGGTGAACTCATAAGTCGAAAAGGAGTTTTCGACTTACATTGATTTAACAGTGGGATAGAAGATATGATCAATAATTGAGATTGACACATATCCATATCTCGTAATTGATCGGATCATACTGACGAAAGGATTATAGTTTCACGGTAAACAAACAAGTTTGGTTTTGTCACACCACGTGACATTTTCCATCACATGTATTGCCCAACACATTGCTATACGTCAATCAGGGACGACGAATATGAATTGGTGATAAATTAAAAGGGGTATTTTAATTTATCGACTTTGACTAGATCAATATAATAATTTACGTCGTTAGAGATCGTGATTAGGAACCTAATGTGTCACACACAAAAGAGAACCAGAAGAATGAGATTTACCAATTAATTAATTGACAAGTGTTGAATAATTAATTAATTTGGTTGGTTGGTTGGTTGGTTATTAATAGGCCGAATTAATTAATTAATTCATGGATCAAATTTATTTAATTGATTAATTAAATATTGAATCGGGTTAAGTTTAAGAGACGGGTAAAGCCTGCTTGAATTTATATTAATAGGCTGCTAAGGTTTGAAAATTGTAGAGAATTAATTCATTATTCTTGTTAACACAAGAAAAGAAAATATAACCGTCATTCTTGTTATCTGTGTGGNTAGGCTGCTAAGGTTTGAAAATTGTAGAGAATTAATTCATTATTCTTGTTAACACAAGAAAAGAAAATATAACCGTCATTCTTGTTATCTGTGTGGATCACCATTGGAGGCTTAACAATTGGACAGCTTGGATTGTAAATCATGATCATTGGAGTTCAAGAAAAAGCAAAGGAATTTTTGAAATTCATCAAACGTATAATTCTTATCACAATTTCTATCTAAACACAATGCAAATCGATGGTGGAAAATGAATATTGTTTTATTTTTTGTTGTGCATGATTTATTCAATTCCCAACATTGGTATCAGTGCCCACTTTGTGTTTGTTAGAAACTATTTTACGTTATGAATCATTCAAAATTTGATTGTTCATATTGTTTTTCGAATCTAGCAATTGAAAAATCTGTTTACAATAAAACAAATTGGGTTAAGAAATGGGTGGCGGTGATGTCACCGGTGCTGGCAGTAATAAGGCTACTGGGAAAAGCAGTGGCGACAATGCGCAGCAGCAGCAACGCGAACGCTGCCGTAGCGGTGGAAGCCGCCACTGTGAAACAGCGATGCCGATCTGCCGCATTGATTCTCTACGGCACCCGAGACTGCGCTGCTAATAATTAAAAGAAAACCAAGATCCCAAAAGTCAACCCACTCATGGTTGGTGGCGGAGACCTCTGATGCAATTTGTGAAATTGTAGGACCCCGCCTGCAATTATGAAAAAGTAGTCTATTTGCAATTTTTAAATAAAGTACATGTCATGCAATGAAGATAATTGAAGGGCTTGCTTTTAATTTGAAACCTAGGTCAAGTTGCAATTTTCAAAAAGGAGTTTTTTGAATGTAAATATCAAAATGGTTTTTAGATTTTATTTTCAAATGGGTTTGACATAAAATTTTAATTTTGACCCAAATTTAAATTTTATTTAAAATTGACGACTTTTATATTTTTCTTTAAAATTAGTTTTAACTTAAATATTAATTTTTGGCCATAAATTGAATTTTATTTTTATTTAGGAGTTTTATCCTAAATTAAAATATTAATTCAATTATGATTAGAGCCGGACTCTATTTTTATATTAATTAAAATTTGATTTTAATTAAATTGTCACGTCCTAAAATTTTAAATAATTAGAGTTGGATTCTAATTTGATATTTAATTAAATTGACCCGCTAATTAATTTAATTGATTAATTTGATTAATTAAATATTTTTGTTTCATTTATC
>CAIGRP010055612.1:0-23843 GCA_903798385.1 Fraxinus cuspidata
GTGTGTGGAGGGAAAGAAACAATCGATGCTTTGAAGACCAAACACGGACTGTAGAGCAACTCAAAGACTTAATTTATCTGACTTTGTCTACTTGGTTTAATTCTATGTTTAGCAATCCTATAGAGGAGCTGCCTAACTTCATATCTTTTATTTCTTGTTTAAACTGATATACTTCCTGTGTATTCTTTCTTTATTAATAAAATTTTCTGATTATCTATCAAAAAAAGAAAATATTCTTTATAACAAGCAAATAATAAAATATTAAAGGACGCTTAAAAGATAACGAGAAATAGGCAAACTAAATAATCACAACGTACCCATGTCTAATCTCTCATGGATGGATGTTCCGATCTGTCAGAATTTTGTGGGCTTATACATTTACTAAACTACTAGAAATTTAATAAAACTAATCAAATTATCAGAATGGCACATTAGGAAAATAGAGCTTGATAATGAGAGGTGTAACCATAACATTTTCTGCATGGACTGCACATTCATTCCGATTTATAGTGGTATCATTGCCACTGAATGATGGAAAAAAGATACTTACCCTCGTGCTAGAGCCGCAATCACTGGTAGATGGGGTTGTATCGCCTGTGATTTCGTTGGCAAAATTTTCTGATGACAGTATCGCAATTGGAGAGGCTGTGAGCATTGACCTAACCAATGAAGGAAAGTAGAAAACTTTAGCTTCCTCAATACTCAAACTAATCCATCCTTATTCTCCAAATCCCCCATTCCCCACCCCCAACCCAGCCCTGGAAACCCAAAATTGTTTCCAAAACAGATATTTAGGACCTTACTCAACCCAAAATTTAGCTAACATCAAAAGGAACAGCTAGTTAGAATTCCTTCAAAATTTGTAATTGTATATTATCTAATGTAAAAATACCAATATCATCTAAATTGAAGGCCAGAAAGGCCATATAAAAAAATAAAGCAAGACACTCCAGTCAATGTTGAAGTATGCATTATTAATAATGATAGAAGAGTTTTTTTCTCTTATTAACAACAGCAGTGTTTTAAATCCAACAATGAAACATTACATAAAGGTATCTCAAGGTAGAGCCTTATACATCCATGGCATGTTAGATAAGCTGGATTAGAGAGTACTGCAGTATAAGATAAGAACCGAAGTTAAAATATTGTCTATTATACTGTCCACTATGATTCAACACTGATTGGTATAATAGACAGGACAGAAAAATTCTTGATTCCATCTGAAGGTAATGATTGTTGAGTTTAAGTCTTAGTCGGGTTCACCTTTAACTCATTACCATTATATCCTAGCTAAGCACAAGATTTCCAATTGGATGTTGCCACGGATGATAATTTTTTTTATGGATGAAGTAGTTAAAAGAACTAGAGATACTATCAAATCACGAATATCTTCATTAGTCAGGGTGAACAATTCACAGAAACAATAATGCAAACATTTGGTGCATTAGATAAGGACCTTAGTATTTATGCAAAGTTCAAGGAATGTGAAATGAGAAAAGTCATGCTTTCTATCTAAGTTAAGCAATTACACATCACTGGATCCAAAAGTAACAAGTGTAAGAGGAAGAAATTATTAATGGGGGTTGAGCGACGGAGGTGGCCAAAATTAGGAACTGGCATATATAAGAAACTGATCTCAAACCATATTCAGTAAAGATCTTTTGATTGCACCAGTGAGAAGTGGTAGAGTAACCATAGTCGATAACCATATTCAGTAAAAATCTTTTGATTGCACCAGTGAGAAGTTGTGGTAGAGTAACCATAGGCTATACAAACTAGAATGAGATATACAAATGAAGACCTCAACAAAAAATATGGCTGGAACAGAAATGTAAAGATTAGCAATGAGACAAGATTAACATTCTTGATTTCCTTGAGAAGTTATCTTTCCATGAAGAAGAGGACCCATACAACCGACCCTAGATAAGTACGGGATGTCTTTTTGAGTCCATTGAAATTTAGGAGCTAATTCAATTACAACAAACAAGGATACCCAGCACTATGGTTTGAAATCCATTCAGTAGTTGCACTTGATAAACCCAAATGAATATCAGTAGAAGAACTACCTTTCCAGCAACTCATCCTCACATGAATTTCCAGAAGAAGAAAGCCAATCTAAGTCAACAAAGTTTGAGCTGTCAATCGAGTCCCCGTTCTCATGTTCGAGGCATCTGACTCTTTGCATTTCAGCAAAAAGAACCCTAGCAGGCATTGAAGGACCATATCTACAAAAAAAAAAAGAAGAAGAAGAAGAATACCAAGGCAGATGAGCCAGAGGAATTCATTTTTCTTAAATAGACTCCTTTTGCAAACGAATTCAAAACCTTAAACACAATAATTGCATATCCATATATGTGTGTCTGTGTCTGTGTCTCTGTGTGTGCGTGCGTGCGTGTGTGTGGACTTTTCTCCTGATGTTGTTCTTTCACATATCAAAATTAGAACACACTAGAAACTTAGAAACCAGCCATGAGAAAAACATCAATCTAATATTTCAGATTAAGATGCTCCGTTGCCACAGCTAATATTAAGTTCTTATCCAATAAAGTAACAAGAATATTTGCTTAAAGTGAGTGACATTCATTGTCTGCCTGCTTATTCAAAGGCAAGAACTACACCTCTTGCTTCCACTCACAAAATACACAGTGTACAAGAAAGTGCAAGGAAAATGAAGTCACAAAAATACGAACAGTGGAATAGGATCAAAACCTTCAAACTATTTGACAGAGAGACAATGTTTGAGAATCATGATCGCACGATACTCATCATCTCACATTTATGAATAAAAGATGCTCATCCTCCGTGAAAACAAAGAAAGAGCCAGCTAAGTCTATTTGAGAAATCAGACAGTGGCATTGAGTTCATAACAGAAAATTGAGCTGATATTAAACTGGTCTGGTCAAGAGAAATGCAACCACCATATTATACATTGCCTTTATGAATGAATTTCTTTTTACCAAATCACATTAAATGATGATCAATGTAAGAGTTAAATATCACTTCAAACATAAGGCAAAAGTAACACATTATTTCTTGATCTTCAAACTTCTATCAAACATAATCAGAAAGTATCGGGTCTATGATCCTTGGTCAAAGCCAACAAATTTGACAGGTATAATTATGATTTTGATTCGACTCAGCCTAAAAAACATCAAATAGACAAATTGTGTATCCCAATGGGCGAAGTTGTAAACAGAACCCCAAAGTCACCTCGCGGTGTGTACAGTGTGGTGGAGAAGGCGGGTGGAGGAAAATATGGAAGGAAATTTGGTAGAGGAAAGGTAAATTTATAATCCATCCACCTACCATTTAATGCCAAACAACCGAACGGAATAGGTGTATTTTAGTGGAAAATAATAACTCACATTTTGGTATAATCCCTCCAAACAAAGAAAACAGCTTTAAGTATTAATGCATCAACTACAATAATATAAAGTGGCAGTTCATCCTTGTAAAAGGTAAAATAGAATATAGGGTCACAGAAGCTGGAAGGAAAAGCACCTAGAATCGGTTAAATCAGTTTCGCAAGTTGATATTTCTGGCGATGACTCAGAAAGCATTTTGCTTCCTTCTTTCAACTTGCTAGATAAGTCAGAATTCGGAAAACCCTTATTGATGTTTGAGGTGGACCTGGGTGAGCGACTTTCACGAAGAATGTTCCCATCTGACCATGACCTTTTAAATAATGACCTAAACATACAAAACAAGAGAGTAAAATTTAGCAGAACTTACAGAAGTGCACGGCCACATAATATCATAGAGCAGTTATCAAAATACTACAAGCTCCCCCTCGACAACGATGCAGGAAGTACATCTTGAATAGCTAATAAGTAATCATCCCATCTCAGTCTGATGCGAATATATCTAAGGAACCTATATGAATTTTTAATCCATAGAACAAACTAAAAGTTGAAAGAACAGAAGGAAGATCGAAGTAAAGAAGTATTACAACATATAACTCAATACCACCTTACCTTCCATTTTCATCAATGTTTGACTGTCCATTCCTTCCAACATTGGAATGCTGGTCAGAATCCAGCTCCCATACATCAGCTTTACCTGGTTGAGGTTGAAAATGCCCCAAAAACCTGCTCAAATATTATCAAATGAACTGTTAGTTAAAGTGAATACATCATTCCATCACCTCAAAAAATAACTAGAGGTAGTCCAAAAAGTTAACAATCATCTTTGAAAAGGAAGAGATATTAACAATCTCTCAATGCTAGTGAAGCATGTCAAGAACGGGATAAAGTATGTGCCAGACAGAGAAAATGTGATGGAGATAACGATAAGATATAGATAGGATTCTAAAAGTAGAGTCTGATTCAAATTATGTTTGTTTAGATTATATTATATTAGATTAGATTAGATTAGCTTTAATAATTCGATAAAGTTCTAGTTTATTAGATATTCTTTTGATTTTAGAATCTTTAATCTATATAAAGAGGACTTATTCATTATAATAAGTACCTCTTGAATATATGAAATAAATTGATTTTCTCTTGCCCTAAATTATTCTTCTTCTTGGGTCCCCTTCTCTTTCTCGTTCCTTTTCTTCTTCAGTTGTTCGTTGTCAAATTATTAGGTTCTTGCGTCAAAATGTCCCTACAATGTTTCCCTAAATCCATCTTCACTACCCATAACACCTATATCTATATATAAAATTTTGAGAAGCATATGTAAGATCGTAACCACTACAAACTTACACATTGATGGCATTTTGCTTCTCCATATCCACGTAAGCATTGCTGTAATATCTCTGTAGAGTTCGAAAAAATTCCTGGGACTGGGTTGCAGCTTTCCACTGACCCCTTCTCTCAGAGAAAATCTAAAATAAATTAAAATGTTAAAAATGTCAACCAAAACACATGCTTGTAATAATGAAATAAAATGTTTAAAAGGATAAATAATTGCACATTCACCTAAGACAACTCGCAAAAGATAAAAGCTTACACTGTAAGCCACATATAATGTAGATTTTATAAACAAATTCTAACACACAAAATGATCAGACTGAAGACAAACCTTACTAACAGTTTACTCAAAACACATTTGACAGGTTTTATCTGAAGCTCTCTTCAGTTAAGGCAGGGGATCAATCTCATAATAAACATAATTTTAAATGTTTAACTGTTACTTAAGGTGTCTCAAGAAGGATGATAAATGAAAGAATGATTCTGGCACTTCGACACAATAAAGGAGGTGTGCACTGGCTTTACAAGATTGTTTTGACACAAAATTATAGCAAACAAATAAAATAAATAGCTATAAAATTGAAACATGTTACATCCGACTGGTCCATATCACGTGAAATGGATTGGTAGGTCCTGAAATCAACTCGATTTAACAGTTCATAACTAATTCCACCATTTTCCATAAGTAACATAATTTTTTAGACAGAGTATTGAAGATAAGACCAAAAGAACACTTGCAACTGGATATTTTAATTTGAAATAATGGCTTCTGATATTAGTCCGCCAGGAAGTGGCATAACAATAAATCCAGTCAAACTACCCAATATTAGAATGCAATCACACATTAGCTTACCTTGTTATGAGCAGCCGAACCACCATACTGATGTGCAAGGGTATCACCCATTCTCTCATAAAAAGCCATCAATTCATCAGCCAAAGAATCATCAAGGTCTATCTTGGCAGAGGTTACTACACCAAGAGCATGCAACTGATGTCCCAAAGCAGCCAAGCCATATGCATATTGTGCCACATTAGTGCGATCCAAACAATCTATGCAGTTTGTCCTGAGAACTCCCTTTTGGAAAATTGGAGGTTTGAGTGAAGAATTGCCATTAGAAACCGTAGTGCCTCCACTAAGTTTTCTATCTGTGTTATCTGAATCCTCATTCTCAACATAGAGAAGTTTCTCACATTCGCTGTTGTAATATTTTGTGGTGGAAATATCAGGAGTAGCAACATTACTGCATCATGAAACCATGGTGAACTTCCTTATACACATAGTAACACAATTGGGAAAAAATAATAATAACAATAATAATAATACATCGGTAATTTATTCAGCAATTACTAACACCCATAACGTCATGTTACAATAGATGTATCCACACATTTTGGTAAGTCTTCTATGCATCAAATATTATCCATATACAAAAAGAATTTACTTTCTCCTTGGGAAAAGATCAACAGTTGACTTCTTGTACAAGAGGTAATTAGGAGCTAAGTGACTTTAAATTTTGTGTATTTGGAATAACAAATATGAAACAATCAGGAAAAAGGTCAGAACATTCATCATGATATAGACAAGCTATGTTCTTGCACAGTTAATTTGTCTCAAATCCCAGAGGTGGGAGCAACCAATGATACCTGCAGGTCCCTAACTGTGGATTAGACATGATATTGAAGTGCTAAAATACTCCAATAAAGATCATATCACCAAATTCGTTATAAGTGTTTTTTAGGTCTTCAAAAGGTCTTAAAGACAAATATGCCCAGATTAAGATGTTAAAAATGCTTAAAGCATACACCATTTCTATTGAACTAACCCATCAAAAAAATAAGCCGTTGGAGAGGAAGGAATCTATTTTGTTCATATTTTTTAAATCTTCTACAAGCTCCTGATGGGAACAATGAAATAATTTTTTCACTTAAGACCTTAAACCTGAAGTTTTCATAGTTGGGGGTGGCTCTAAAAATTGAACTTAGAACCTTTGTTTGCTCTAGTACCACGTTGAACCATCTCATCGAAAAATTTAAGTTGTTAGATAGGGGAGAGGTATTTATTTATATTTATATCATCAAAAATATCCAAGGCATAACGAGGGACGACTACCCAGTAACTCAAGAACATAAACACGCTTAAAATAAGATTAAAAAAAATGGCAAGTACAATGATTTTAACACAAATCAGAAAATAAAATAAAATAAATGGAATGTATTAACACACTCACATAAAAGAAGGCCATCCCAGATATCCCTCTGATTGCGAGGCTGGTGTTACTTGACAATAGAAGAAACCTGTAAGTGTTAATGCGTATGCAGCCACCTTTCCCAAGAGTAGAAGAACATTTGTAGCTTTACTGAGAAAAAAAGTTAAATAAAAAGACTAGTTAGATCTTCTACAAAAGTAGCATGTCTAAAAAGGATAAAAAAATCTAATACCTCCGAGAATGTTTGTGCAGATCCCAGTGGAGGAATTTAAGACGATTCTCCGCTGACAGATCTTTATTAATAGCTTCAATCGCATTAGCAAACTCTGTACGAAGAATGGATTCTCGAGGCTTCTTTTCATTTGTCTGTTGATAACAAAATTCAGTGCCTATAAATTATACACTTTAACAAATTCAACATGTAACAAATATGGAGTTAACCAGTTCATCATAACACCCTTGAGTACAAAAGTTGAAATTAAATCCTCACCTTGATCAAATTTAAAATGATAATAGGAATCCCATATCTCTTAACAAGATTTTCAAAATGAAGTCTGGTAGACTCATAATTTTGGTCCCTCTTTGACACTGCAAAATAAACATCAGTTGTGAAGTACAGACCAGAAAATCAGATGAGAGGTTTTTTGCCAAAAAAAAAAAAAGAAAATGAAAAAAAAAAAAAGGAATTCGAATTCGAATTGCTATAACATACAAATAATATCAGGCTTAATATTTAGGCGCGAAGTTTCCTGTGACCAGAATAGTGGGATGGACCCACGATTTTGGACAACAGAACTAATCTGCATAGGGAACCCTTCTGGAACATCCTCAAATACAATCTGCTCAGTCTCGACATCATTTGCAACTCTGCCCTTCTCATTGACCCCTCGTTTTAAATATCTACAAAGTAGAAAAAAATCTCAAGTATCATATGAGCAACAGAGAGAAGGGGGTTAAAAAAGCTCAGTGGAAAGCATCCATTGATAAAACAGAAACAACACGAGAATGTCACAAGATAAAAGTGATGAAAAAAACAATGATAATCCATACATTAACTGGCCAGCTCCAGCAGCAGTAATTTCTCCAGAGTTTACTATGCTTCAGTGTATCTCTACACTTCTAACACAAAAATCCAGTGCATGTATGTCTATATTAATTATAGGGGCCTCTATACATGCGAAGTATTTACAAAAGTATATCACGTTAAGAATTCTTTTTGTTTGAAGTAAAAAAGGTGGAGGTTCAATTGAAGAACCATGAACGATATGCATCTGTCTGACTGTCCTCCTACTTGAGCAAGCCTGGTAACTGAAGACAAAGATTTCCCTCCCCTCTCTTCACACTTCTGCTCCATCACCTAACTAGCTAGTGCGTGCATACCTTCTTAAGGGTCCCAAAAGTATGAATCAAGTGATTGAGTATCCTCTCTAAGTGAGAAATTAATTGAATTCGTAATGTTTTCTTTTATTGAAAATTGACTGAGAGTTGAGTGATCATGTCCACTTAAAATTTGTGGAACCAAAACCAGGTGCGATACGAATTAACTTCAAACATGTTCCCTGAAGTTAGCTATCCATAAGTCCTGCTTTTCATTTATTAAGCCTAAGCAAAACACTATATTTCCAGATCAGAGGAGTGATCCATAGCACCATTTAGATCACCCAGAAAGGTCATTACCACAACAAATGAACTTTGCTGAATTTCATGGAATCAATTCTTACCAAAACTAGAAAGGTTATTACCACAAGAAGAACTGATGACAAGACACAGAGATTTACCTGTGACATATACTCGAAAAATAATCATCTAGAGCCAAAGCATTACAACATCACAGGATACAAAAAACAGACCACAAGAAACAGGAATAACTTCAATTTAAATTTGCAGGGCCTAGTTTGATTGGATCAGTTTTCAGGTAAGCCTTTGATTCTACAATTTTCCATTTTTATTTTGTTCAAGTGGGATGGGTCACTTCATAAAAAAAGTGAAATGAAAAAATAAAGAAGAAACGAACCCAATTCCTCCTTCTCCATACCTCTCTATCTATTCCTCCTCCATGCCATAACAACTCAAAACTAATGCCAGAAATATAACTGAACAAAAAAGAATTGCCACTGCTAACAAAGTAATATAACTGAAATAACAAAATACCACTAAAAGATATTCCACAACCTCCAGGAGGTTGAAAAACATAACAAAATAAGAAGAAGAAAGAAAATCTGCCTTGGAAATTTCCATTTCCAACCTCCTACATCCAAAGACTACAACTACAACCTCTACAGCACTACATCCATGATGAGTAGCTCCTCATAAAACCAAGCAATGGATTGTCCAATCCTGATTGAGGTAAAGATTAAGACGTGGCTTGTAATAGTGTTGGTCCCTATTTTGGAATGCATGGCACAGTAAGCTGTTTCTTGATCTAATGTTGTTGATAATGTTGAGGTCCAGTATTGAGGGAAAGAGACGTGTGAAAAGAAAATGCTGTTCATTTTTCTTCTTTTTTATTTGGACGGGGAAGCAGAGTTGATTTGATAGAGGATCATTCAAAGGAGGAAAAAAAACTGTCAATTGTAGGTAACAATAGAGGGACTTGAACACCACAAGTAAGGAAAGGGTGCAATTCAATTAGAAACACTGGAAATAAAACATTAAAGAACACTAACCCTACACTACATGCAAATATACACAAAATAGATGAGTTTCCTTGATAGTCACGTAAATGCATAGATGGATTCCCTTTCTAAGCCTGTTACATAGATAAGATCCCATCTGGATCTCATAGAAAGATGAAATAGGAATATAGGAAAGGTTTTTTTCTTTGCATTTTTTTTTTTCAAAGAAACACCATCGAAGTCTAGGTGAGGTTTTTAGGGCTCCACCTAAACCCAATGGAATGGTTCGGATTCCCGGAATCTGTTTTTTTAGATAGAGTCAAAGTACAATGTACGAATACTTCGGAGAAATAATATAACTTCAAGTCGAGATGGTAACAAAACATAAATCCAGATGTTCATCAAGTTATTGTTTGCATACTGACCTAGTCCCAGCATAGTGCCGTGAACGCCTGGCAATTAAAGTCAGCTTGAAATCATGCCCCGATATAGAAAGTGTAGCCTGCATTCCCAAGCATAAAGAAATTAACAAGCCATCAATTTTTTAATGTATGCTTACAAACGCATAGCTGGCAATATATAAAAACTAATATTTAGAATAATCGAAGTCAAAGAAAAGTAACCACATTAGATAATTAGGGCAAAGAAAAATTTTGAAAAACAATAAGTCACGTAAGCAGTGCGGGAGCCTTACCTGCTTAAAAAAGCCATAGACTAATGCAACAGTCCAAATGGTATTCTGAAGAATATTGTGTATTCCACGAGTAAGAAACTCGTTCCACACAAACATGGTTTCATACAGGACTTGCCCGGTTTCATTATCACACATGTTCTTCTGGAGACTCCTCATCACATGGTAGGAGTAACTAAAATAGAAGTCCTTCGTCAGATCCACCATGCACAAGAGCTTCTTGTATCTATACAACCATCAAAATCAAAAAGCAGTCATTAGTAAAGAAATTATCCTGCAAAGAAATGAACATATAAGGTATAAGACTACCACATTCATCTCTAGCTCTCCAGCATATTGCTCATTATAGAAAATCAAAAATTAAGAAAGATTAGACATAGAGGAAACTCATGGTCAGACTGAGATTCTCTGTGCAAGTTTGCTGAATAGGCTGGCATTTTACTCTTCTCTATGACTATATGGAAGTGGAACCCTATATGGAAGAACTGGGACTAAAAGACGATATTTGACAACTTAAAGAATAAAGCTACTTCATTCGTTAAAGAGACTGAATTAAGAGAAAGGAACGACCTGTTCTCATTCTTGTAATTAACCATGCTGGATCTAACCACGGAATTCTGAAGGGGGATTATCTCACTTTTGGAGATAGCATATACATTGTGACCGCAGATTGAACCGATCTGTCTTCTTTTTGTAATAAGTAGCATGTAATAAGGCCCCAGAAATTTAATGAATCCTGGAAAAGAGAGTAACAAGAACAGCAATTAGGATTAACAGCCCACCTCATATGCACAAAAGAAGTGACTCAATTTATACTTACCAACAATGCCATAACAAGAAGTAACAAACTTAAGTCCTCCTGTAACCCTGTTTCCTTCATGTATCCTTCTCAATAAGTCAGAACATTCTCTTTCTGTGTATGGGGTAGAATCTTCACGAACGTTAAGCACACTAGGTTCTGTCCTATCAATTTTTAACACTTTCCTGTATGTTCTATTTTTGTCCCTTCCTACCATATAGAATTTCTGCAATCAACAAATTGAAAACCATCAAATATAGAAGTTGTGCATGCACAGACTAAAATTTACGTAATGGAAGAAATGGACCCAGCGGATCCAACATTTTCTCCATAATTATTAGATATAAACTCCAATTCTTTTGCAGTGCAAGTTGAAAATCACAAACATAAAAGAGCTAATGAGAACACAAGAGCTTCGACTCTAGGAACTTCTAGCAGCAAACTTGTATTAAGGGCCCCACAGATATGCAAGAGATGCCAGCCGAATCAACAAATAAATTATAGTAACAAGTTATCCCTTGGCCTACCCAAAACCGATGTTAGTTGATCGGAAAACTTGGGTTAGAGTAGGGCATTCCAACGCAATGAGTGAACACCTCACATTTTTCTAAGTGCTCAAGGACATTATTAATGCAGAAACTCGTAACCTATCACTCAGAATTCTGAGCACGTGGAAAATATGACATAATTTTTTTACTTATTAAACTAAGCTCCAGCAGAAAGCAGTTGAGTAAGACAATTTTTGAAAGCCAACACTCGCATGTTAACTCGTATATCTTCCACTAAATTGTCAAAATATATCCATCATTAAGTTGATTATAATTTAATTCATCAAAATACAGACATATCAAAATCCAAATAATTCAGAATTATCTTAAGAAGCAACATTTACAAAATTGCTGCAAATTAATAAAGAAAGTGATCACAAGAATATAATCATAATCAACATTAGCATTAAAATATCAGCACAAATTAATCTACACAAAGCCTTGAAACAGGAGAGTTTGTACTCCAAAATTAGTACAAGAATCCAAACAAAGCACGCTGACTCATTTGAACTTAAAGAGACAAGAAATGGGAAAAAAAAAAAGTTAGTACCGATCGTGTCTCATAGAGTCGGAATTTTTGCATAAATCCATCTGGAGGTGGCGAAATAAGAGGAGGAGAAAGATGATGAACTCCCTGAGGTGGTTGTGTTACATTTTCCAAAACATCAGCCATGATTATTTTTTGACCGAGGGAGCTTCAGGGAATTAATCACTCCAGCATCTAATTTGAATAGACAAATTTTTCACCTTTTTCCCCATTTCCTAACCCCAATTGTTCTCCGAAAACATAAATAAGAAATAAATAAAAATAAAAAACCTTCAAAAAAAAACTTCGATTTCCCTACCTGACTTTTCCAAATCTCAATCTAAATACAGAATTTACAAAATAAAGAAGCTAACATTACATCAAAAAATTATGAAAACTTAGAATTACACTCAATAATTTTAAGAAAAAAAATTGCATAATTAAACAGAACTTTATATACCAATGGTGATTGAAAGAGATGTAGAAAATGGAAATGGAGAGAGATTTTGAGCTACTGATTAAAAAATAGAAATTATTTTGATATAAACGATGATGATGACAATGATAAATTATAATGGCTGTGATGGAATGATGCATATATTTAGAGAGAGACAGAGACCGCCTGGATCTGTCAAGGCAAAATGAAGACCACAATTTATGTGGTTGACGAAATGGTAATGTTTTAGGATACTTCTATCTATAATTGTATAGTTTTACCATGCCACTAGTACCTCGTAAACTTGCTTATCCTAAAGCTCACCAGATGATAGTTTTACGACTCTAGTGAGAGTTTGTAAAGTCGATACTCTTCTAAATTCATAAGTTTAAGCTATTCAAAGGTATGTTAGAATAACAAGGTTATTAAACACATGAAGTTCTGTCAAATTCTATGCATTTTGTATTCGAGAAGTTAGAATAACAAGGTTGTTAAAACATGAAATTCCGTCAAATCCTATGCATTTTTTATTCGAGAAATCACGACTTTCGTAAGTGCTATCATTATTAAACACAATATATCCAAGAAAATATTAGCCTAAATGTTTTATATTAAAACAATAGTTGGTGGTTTGTTGATATACATTTGTAAGTTATTTGTGTAATATCTATAAATAAATAAACATATCAATTACTACTATAGCATTAGTTAACTCTTAGCATGTATCTAGTATTTCTTAAATTGAAAAGAAGTTTTTTTTTTTTTTTTTTTAAAAAAGGAAAAAGGAAATACATCAGAAAATTTGCTAATTGCCATGTTCATGGCAAGAACAAGCTACGTAGGATTCAAGCTAAATTGTAAGACCGTATAAGGGAGGTGATATTTACTCAAAGTCGAAAGTTAATAAAGTTGGTGAATTAATGACAAAGTAAGCTGATGACCATAAATGATATGCAATTTAGATAAATGTCATTTGTCTAAATCTACATATCATCTTTAGATAAAAAAAAGTTGGTCAAATATATTTTTTATTAACACATTATATAAAATTCACAATTTATTGTGTGGCCCAAAATTCTCGTGATCGTTGTTCTCTCAGCTTATAAGATAAATAAGTTGAGCTAACTTATAAGTGAATTGTGTAGATTTGGATCGTATACAATTTATAAGCTAACGCCCTTTTTTATCAAACATGCTCATGTTCTTAGAAGGAATTTATGTATTCATAATCGAGCCGTTAAATTCATATTATTGGCTAAATTAGTGGCGGTCAATGGCCGAAATTTTACATTTATTCGAAAATTTTGATTAGTATTAGGTAAGAAGGTCATGGTACTAAGATTTAATTTTGAGGTGGTCATGCGTCTAACCGAAAGGGAAAGTTAATTTAAAATAATAGAAATTCATTAGAATGGGCAATCATTAAGATTTCTTTATTTTGCCAATCAAATTGGGACAAATCGTGAACTTGAGTCCACGTCTAGACCCACCCGCCCCTCTATTATATGTATATCGAGGCTTATTTGGTCTCGTGATGATATTGAGAGGTAACTTTTTCACAAATCTTGCATTTGAATTAATTAGTTTATCTTATCTTGGTGACGATTTTCATTGTTAGTAAGACATAAAAAAATTTAATAAAAAATTGCCCCTTTTATTTTTAAGTGAGCAAAAGGAAACAAACAAAAAAATAAGTACGGAATGTTTGTCCTTTATTTTAAAGCACTTTAACAAAGTCTAAGCACTATTGAATGTTTGGCTTTCATTTTGGTGCGACTTAAAAAATTGATAAAAATCTAAGTTAAAATTAAAAATTAATTTTATAGTTCATAGAACAACAATTTTTGTCATTCTTCAACCACACATTTCATTTTTTTTTTTTTATCAAAATCTATAAAAATTTGATGTTTAACTGAATCAAATAAGAGCTCAATATATTAATGATAATAAGATGTACTCTTCTACTACTTTTCTATGATTTTATGAAATAGAGTTCACTTAAAGATTGAAATACAAATTTTTATTACTCTTTTTCTTGTTCATACATTTTGAAAAGCCAAAATTGAGTTGGAGACATGTCAAAATTAGTTGCATTATTTGATTAAACATTTTGAGACCAAGGCATTTAAACAGTTAGGAGAATGGCATGCGGAGTTAGGGACATAGTCTCTAGTCAATCAAATCATTTTCTTTCCAATCTTGGAGAATGTTACAATTACATGTCATGTGGTATTGAATGAAATTGAATGCCAAAGAGGAAATGAAAAACCATTTAAGCTTTTCTCCATGTGCAAAATGTTAATCTAAACTTAATATATAACTTAATGCCGCGTTAATTGATATATTAGGTTGAATTAAGTAACTTATAAATCTTATAATACACCAGTTTTTCATGTATTCATTAAATATTTGTAAGTATTTCAAGCCCGCATATTTAATAAAATACTAAGTGTGCTACAATTATTAATATTACACACAAATAATGTTGCATAAAACTCTCTTAACATGTATAATTTAGCAACATTAAACATAATTACTAATAAAAATGTTAGAATCTTGTTATATTACTGTCCATTAAACATGAATTTCTGAGTCCATGTTAATTATGCAGACAATAATACATATTGAAATGCGAAACTAAACTAGAAAGAGAATATAAAAGTGATTGCAAGCGTTCAAAAGATTTGTTGGTATTCTTTATTGTTATCAACTATATCAGCAATTATGAGCTTCTCTTTGTTGAGGAAGAGATCTTGAAGATTGAAAGGCCAGACCGAGGCCGAGGGGCCATCCCAAAGAGCTTTAGCAAACTGTTCATGAATCCTTTCAGTCGGATGAAAAGAATCCCACCATACATACTCATTTGCATTTTCGCATAACTCGTATGTGGTTAACTTCTTTGTGCCTCCACATGTGAAAACTCCTCCATAAGGTACCGTTCCACAACAAGCATTCACTCCTTCTTTGAAACCTATATATATGTCGAATTCCATAGAGAAAATAATTTCCATTAGCATAAAATATAATGCCTATTCATGTACGAGAGAGAGAGAGAGCGCGCGCGCGCAAGGATTTTTATCCCATCATACCTCTATCACGAGGACCATTTTAGTGAATAGAATGCATTGATTAGTTGCATAAAGTTTCCATCAGTTCGAGGGGGACAATAGGTAATATATATAGAATGGTGAAAATTATGTTATACACAATTGACGATGAAATTAAAATTGTTGGAAGACCTCAATATACAAGTCAAACGTCAAACTAGAAATACATTTATTGTTTCCACTCATCATATGTCCCAAAAAAAAAAAAAAATCAATTTGATTTACTTAACCTTAATAGCTAGTTTACATACCGTAGTTGGAGGGATTGTTCATTCGATCTTGAATCCAATTATAAAAATCTGAGTTGCAGTATTTGAAATCTTTCAATAGGTATTCAAGGTTTTTCAGGACAGTCTTGAGGGCATTATTATGTGCCACTGCTAGAGCATTTGCTTGTTCAAAACACCCTCCATCAGCTTTAGGATTCA
Source organism: Fraxinus cuspidata (assembly GCA_903798385.1). Classification (NCBI taxonomy): domain Eukaryota; kingdom Viridiplantae; phylum Streptophyta; class Magnoliopsida; order Lamiales; family Oleaceae; genus Fraxinus; species Fraxinus cuspidata. Next base: position 16,052 of record CAIGRP010055612.1, read on the forward strand.
TAGCTCTCAAAACAGGCAAGCACCCCAAAGGTGACAAGCTCAAAAACCCAAATTTCCTCGCACCTTTCTCGTACAATTCCTAGATATCAAATACAGCATAATTATCATAAGAGTGGTAATATGAGTATTAATTATATGTAAGGCCCATACGATGGGTTCTACTTCTTATAGAAAAACTTTTAATGGAGCTATTTTAGGCCAACTTTCTCTAGGAACAACGAAACATTTTAAAAAATTATCCAAACATATTCAAAAGCAATTTCTTATTCTCAAAAGCACATTTTGGCTTTTTTTAAAACCCTGCCAAATAGAGCCCATAGTTATTGCAGATATAAACTTACTTGAACTGCCTTTGTCAAGTTTCCCATGACCATGCCTACATATTCTTCCGGATGGTGTAGTTCTTGCATCTTGGGGTTACCAAAATACCCTCCTAAATAATCATTACTTCCCATGCTAATGAAATAAACTGCATTTGATATGAGTTCTTCTGCATTGGCAGTTCCCAGTTTGTCCTTTAACAATTTTTGCACTTGTTCAAAGTAGTTTAATTGTGTCTCAAGATCAATGGCCTGTTAATTACTTAGAAAAATAAGAACAAGAAATTTATGTCTAATTTTTTAGTATATGATCAGTGATTAAAATTCCTAACCAAACCCTGATTTGTGGTTGAAAGAATACCAGCTCCTCCAGAGGCAAAGTTAACTCCATGGCCATAATCAGCAGAGGGTTCCAAGTATGGAGGAATTAGTGGCAAGCTTGCAAATTCAGCTGTCAAAAACTTCTTAGTTAATTTTTCGGGGTAAATTTCATTTAACATCACTGAATCTTCAGCAATATTTCATGTTTAGACAACGTTTCCAAGCATGGAGAAATTTCACCACTCCGTCATCTAATGTGTCACGTAAATTGCTTTTTCGATAGCCATATTGCAAAGTCCGCATAATTGCGCTTAATATGTCAACTTACCATGTTATAAAAGTGTTAAAAAAACACACCTTTTAACCTTTTAGTCTAAAGACATTAATGATATAACCTTCATTTTATTATTTTGATTTCTAGATTGCAAATTAAACATGGAACTAATACTTTTTAAACATGGAACTAATACAGTAGTGATCTAATTGTGACAGATTAAACATGGAACTAATACTTTTTTAAAGTAAAAAGCAAAAGTACAATGGATATACCGAGGAAGTCTACGATGATGCGACCATTGGAGAAGCGACCGGTCGGATCCTTCAAGAAATTGTTGTGACCATAAGGCTTGTAATTAGCCTGGTTCTCAGGTATGGTTTTGATGTGGTTATTGTTTCCAGGATCAACAGATGAATCTCCAAAGATGAAGAAGGAACTACGGTATGATATTTCTGCTGAAACAGAAACAATTTTGAACAAAATTAGGCCTGTAAGTAGCAATAGGAAATACCTCATCATGATCATGGTTAATTGATTATCCAACTCTTGAATGGATTAGTCCTTTAATATATAACTTGATTTGTATTATTGTGCAACGGCGATTTTACCAATGTATGTTGATTAAACTATGTTGAAACTTAGTTTTTGATGACCAAACTTTGAAATTGTCAGCCACATTTGTTCGAATGTTTGGACATTATAAAAATACTATTAGCATTGTTACATATTTCTAGACTAACTTGGAAAAAAAAAAGTTTGGAAGTTATAAAATTATCTAGAATTCACTAGAGATTCTTGGGAAGCAAACAAAATCAAAATATAAAATAATGAAAATATCAGAAAATTCTAAAATTCCTTAAGAAACCAAGTAAGATAAAATAATGAAATAATAAGAATTTTTTAGAAGCAATCCACCGACTTTTGTATGCTATAAATAGGGGTTGTCACTTCAATTGTTGTGTGTAGAAGTCTAAAAGCATTACCGTTGTAAAAGTATACTGCCATTGTAAAATTCTATTTTTCAATAAATTAAATTTTCCTCTTTCAATTATCTTGTCCAATTAAAATTACTCCCTACTATTTTTATCCTGCAAAATAAATATATTTACATAAACCACCAAATCTTTCCGATATAATTTAGTTATTTCTTCTACCAACTATAAAATATCATTAGTGGTCTCCGAGCTTTGTTTGATTGATAATGGGCGAAAGCATATATTATGGCTAACGATTTTTGTTCATCCATTCCTATCCCAACATTTAATGAAGACAACTATGATTTTTGGTCTATTAAAATAAAGACCTACTTTTGTGAACAAAATTCATGTGATGTTGTCAATGACACGTATACTAGTACAAATAATATTTACACTCTAACTACTCCACAAAATAAGGAACTTAAAAAGAATCAACAAAAAGATTCTCTAACATTACTTGCTTTACAAGTAAGCTTGACAAATACTTATTTTCCGAAAATTATGGGAGCTAAAATAGCAAAAGAAGTTTAGGATAAGCTAAAGGAGGAGTTCTATGACAGCGACAAGATACATACTTGCCGTCTTCAAACTTTAATAAGGAATTTTGAAAATCTAAAAATGAAATATTCTAAAACCGCAAAAGATTATTATTCAAAAATAGATGAAATAGTAAATCAAATTAAGATCTTATAGAGATAATGTTCCTAAAAAATATATTTAAAAAAAATTAAATATAAAGAAACTCAAGGAAAATAAATTGATAATAACGGCAAACGTCCTCCATGTGGCGTTTGTAAAAGAAAAAGTCATTTAGAAAATGATTGTTGATTTAAAGAAAAATCACGGTGCCGTAGCTGTAAAACATTTGGACATAAAGAAAATTTTTGTCGTTTTAAACAAAATCAACAAGCTAATTTCTCTGAAGAAAATGATATATAATGAAGTCTATTTTATACCTCCAAAAAGGACGTATCTGAAGAGATATTAGATACGTGGTATCTAAATAGTGGCTGTAATAATCACATGACGAAAGATGAAAGTATTTTCTGCAATCTTGATAAAACAAATACAAAAATAAAAATTGACAATAAAAATTTCATAGAGGCAACAGGTAAAGGCACTATTGTCGTCGATACAAAAAGGGCAAGATATATATATCAATGAAGTTCTCTTAGTCCCTACATTATATCAAAATCTACTAAGTATAGGTCAAATTATGGAGAAGTGATATACATTACGTTTTGAACGAGATTCTTGCACGATCTATGACAAGAAAGAAAAAAACCTTGTAATTGAAAAAGTCAAGAATTGAGATAACAGATACTTTCCAATCCAATGGACATACGTAAACAATGCGACAATGACAGCGCAAGTGGACGAGTCATGGTTGCGGCACATGAGATTTGAACATTGTCACTTCCACATGATGCGGATCCTTCAGCAAAAGAGCACGATGAGAGATTTACCAGTAATAAAGGAAATTAAAGATGTTTGTGAAAGATGTTTGCTCAGGAAACAACACCATCAACTATTTCAGTCTGAAAAATCTTGGAGAGCTAAAGAGTCGTTGGAGCTGTTACATATAGATATATGCGATTCGATGTGTATTCCATCACATGAGCAAAACATGTATTCCATTCTCTTTATAGATGGTTACACTTGAATGGCATAAGTATACTTTCTGCATGAGAAATCCCAAGTTTTTGATTTTTTTTCAAAAAGTTTAAAAGCTACGTCGAAAAGCAAAGTGATCACAATATCAAGATAATCAAAAGCGATAGAGGTAAAGAATACATGTCAAATGAATTCAACAAGTTTTGTGACGATGTAGGAATGGAGCATCAACTCATCGTTGGATATGCACTTGAATAAAATGACGTATCAGGAAAAAAGAATAGAACAGTAGTGGAGATAGCTAGAGCTATGTTAATAGAGATTTTATCCATCAACCTTTTGGGCAGAAGATATAAACATTGCAGTCTACTTATTAAATCGATGTCCGACCAAAGTGGTGCAAGACAAAACACCAGTTGAAACATAGAGCGGACGAAAACCACCAACAAAGCATCTAACAGTTTTCGGCTGCATATACTACACACATATTTCACATGAAAAAAAAAAGTAAGCTCAACGAGGAAATAGAAAAAGGAATCATCCTATGTTATAGCACTTAATTTAAAGGCTATCGAGTCTATAACCTGAGAACAAAGAAGCTAATTAAATAGGAAGAAAATCTATCAGCATCCTAACACAACCACAAAATAGAAGGTGACGTTTAAAAGAACAATCAACTAGATTTCCCATAGCAAGCAATGACATAAAAACTAGTTGACTCACCAAAATCTTCGCCAAGAAAAATACTAAAATTATCAAAAATATATCAAAACTACAACTTGATGATTGTAGAACTTAAAAGCTATGAAGCAACTTCAAAACAACCAGAGAGAAAAGCTATGGATAAATAAACAAAAATGATCAAGAAAAAGGACACTTGAAAGCTTGTAGATCTTCCTCAAGATAAAGAAGTATATAAGTTAAGTGGGTCTACAAAACAAAGCTTAATGTTGATAGCTCAATCCAAAAACATAAAGCAAGACTAGTTGCCAAAGGATACTCACGTCATTTTTGTATCAACTACGCTGAGATATTTGCTTCAGTTGCACGTCTTGACACTATAAGGGTGTTGATTGCACTAACAGCTAGAAAAAGTGGAAGATTTACCAGCTAGATGTCAAATTAACATTTCTTAATAGCTATATTAAAGAAGAAATTTATGTTGAGCAACATCAAGGGTACGTGGTTCAAGGTAAAAAAGATAAAGTTCTCAAACTAAGGCTCTACACAAATTAAAGCAAGCTCCATGAGTGTGGTATAGTAGAATAGATAATTACTTTACTGAGCAAAGTCAGAAGGAGCTAAGTGAACCAACTTTATACATCAAAAATCAAGGTACAAATAGTACACTTACGAGCTCTCTATATGTTGATGATNGGGATTGATTCACTATGTTGACCCTGAAAATGAGCCAAAAAATGTCAGGCCCACTCAATCCAAGTCAAGTACGATTCCGGCGCCTTTCTAACGGAATGATGACAGTAGTGTGGAAAGGATGGACGCGAGAGGTACTTTGCGACGAGAGACAAAGGTGTTCGAGCTCCAACGGGCAGAACAAGAACGATCGCGCTAACAACGATCGCATGGTCGAGATTAAATTAAAATCGTGTAATTGCAAACGTGAATATGTGGAAGGATAGATACGATGTGTACTCAATTTTTTGTGCCTTGTATGAAACTTTGTAACTCATAAACATGTTAAATAGGTGGAAAATAAATCCAAACATATGTATATTTCGAGTGCGAGTTCTTATCTCTTTTTCAATTAATAATCTAACTTTCCCTCTAAATTAAAAATGGAACATATTTATACTATCCTGGCCGATGTGGTAATCGTTGGATCACGTGGCCTCATCTCCCTAATGGGGACGTCATACCGCTGTCTATTCATACAATCAATACTTTGATAAAAGGTCAACCACTCTATACAATAGGCTGACATACTGACTAATTTTCATTACAAGTGTTATATCAATCATATCAGAGAGATTTTTGAATCTTCTAAGTGGAACAACATCAACTTGTGAAGTAGTTTTCTAGGTGGGGAGCCTCAGCCCCTTTTCGTTGTTTCCTTAGGCAGCTTCGTCTTTAAGGCCTGCAATGTAAGGATTTCGGCATTCATTAGGCAGCTTCGTCTTCGAGAAAGTGGGGGTGCCTTAGTCTAAACTTCATCCTTCAGTGCCAGGGCTTCAGCTTGCTGTGTGAGGACTTCAGCTTGTTTGCCTTTTTCGTACTTTGACCTTCTGGGTCTTTATTTAACTTTCTTGTTGACCCTCTGCTTACATAGCATGCTATGTGATATCATCTCTCCGAGCCTCGGAGGCGAGAAGTAACATACTACTTTCTTGGAATCGAGATAACTCAATCTGAAGATAAGATCTTTATTGCTCAGAAGAAGTATACCAGTAATCTTATAGAGAAATTCAAGATGAAAAGTTGCAAGACTATGAAAACACATCTGGATAGTAATAAATCACTCAAAAAGAAAGACAATACTTAAAAAACAGACAATTCAAAATTTCGAAACCTGATTCGAAGTTTACTCTATCTCATAACTACAAGGCCAGACATTATGTATGCAACCAGCCTACTTTCAAGAATCATGCAGAATCCAAGTCAAGTTCAATATGAAGCTATAAAACGGATGCTAAGGTACCTCCAAGGAATAAAAGAATATGGAATATACTATCAGTCTACACCTGACTCAAGACTACTTGGATATACTAATAGTGATTAGGCAAGATCGGTGGATGATATGAAAAATACATCTTGCTATGCATTCACACTAGGTTCCAGAATATTCTCTTGGGCATCAAAGAAACAGGCAATTGTTGCACAATCATCAGTTAAAGCAGAGAATTTTGCAGCAGCATTGGTAACGAGGCAAACTATATGGCGAAAGCACATACTTGAAGATTTGGGAGAGCCACAAGATGAAGTTATAGAGATTTACTACGACAGGAAGCCTGCAATAGCAATGGCCAAGAATCTCGTATTTCACAATAGAACCAAACACATTGGCATCAAATATCACTTTATCAAGGAAGCTGAAGCAAACAATGAGATAGATCTCTAACATTGCAAGAATGAAGAACAATTAATAGATATATTTACGAAGGCATTACCACGAGCAAAGTTTGAATTACTACGAGAAATTATTGGAGTCTCCAAAATATGCACCAAGGATGAGTATTAGCATTGTTGCATATTTCTTGAATTCTTTATACTAACTTGGGAATTAAGAAAAGTTTAGGGGTTATAAGAATTATTTAGAATTCATTATAGATTCTTGGGAAGCAAACAAAATCAAAATATAAAATAATGAAAATATTAAAAATTCTAGAATTCCTTACGAATCAAGTAAGATAAAATATTGAAAAATAAGAATTTTCTAGAGGCAAGCCATCGAGTTTTGTATGCTATAAATAGGGGTTATCACTTCAATTGTTTTGTGTAGAAGTCTAAAACCATTGCCATAGTAAAAGTCTTTTACCATTGTAAAATTCTATCTTTCAATAAATTAAATTTTTCTCCTTCAATTATCTTGTCAAATTTAAAATTATTCCTTACTATTGTTATCCTACAAAATATATTTCACATAAACCAAAAAACATTTCCAATCTAATTTACTTATTTCTCCTACCAATTATAAAATATCATCAAATACATATATCGCATTATGGCTAACTGAGGTGTCAATCTACGTGTTAAGAATTAAATTAAAGTATACTTACTCAATTGAGCAAAATTGAAGTCTATTTACCTTATTGAAATAGAATGATAGTATAGTTATCATGAATAAAAAAAAATTCGATGGGAATGACAGTTTTGTCAAACTTGATTTTAGCTCGCCTTCTTTTTTGTTATGCAGATATACAATGCTTTTGATGGTAGCTTGAACAATAGTCATATCTATTAAGCCCTCACTTCCACATGATTATTAGTGCCTGTGGGCATGGTATTGGATCTATTTGGAAATGTTTGCACATGCATGTCATGTTCGAGATATGTTATTTTAGAATTAAGAAATTACACGTCCAGTAATGTATTACTATAAAAAGTCATGGAGTTTCTAATGTTTTTATGAGTGTGGTACCTATATCTCCAACCTTCTAAGTTTTAATATTGTGCAAGTAGTATTTTCACTTGACGAAAATACTCTCCAATTTTCAGAAAACGAAATAATCAGGTAGTTTTTGTTGGAATTAATTGATTTAATTGGGTGAGAAATAATTAAATGTGATATTTAATGATATGGGCCATTGCAATTAATTTGAGTGAAT
>CAIGRP010055617.1:0-13405 GCA_903798385.1 Fraxinus cuspidata
GACTTCTAATTAATTAAAACCTACTTAAAGAGTGCAATATTGATATACTAATCTTTGTTCTATCAAAAATTAATTATTTGGCTCAAATAAAATAAGAAATAAAAAGAATATATATTTCATTTCAATCCCTCAACTTCAAACTATCACATAAAACAAATTAAAATTTTTCTAAAAATTCTTGAGTGTTACAATGTTCTTCCACGTTTATTTAGTTGTAAAAACTAAGGGCTTGTTCTCTTTGTCATTTCAAGCGTTTTTTGTTTTCAATTTTTCAAAACAGTGAAAACGCGTTCTCTTTCCCATTTTCGAAAACAAGTTAAAAATTTATAAAGAAAACTCAGTGTTGTAGTTTTGGGTGTTTTAAGTTATAATCAAGTCAAAATTTTCAAAATGCGTTTTGGGTATTTTCAAAAAAAATTTCAAAATATCAAAAAGAACACATTTTTAACAATTTCAAAATGAACACTCAAAACACAAAACTCAAAATGAATTCAAAACTCAAAACTCACTACTGAAATACAAAGAGTAGTTGCCTAAAACGTTAAAAACTACTGTTTTGTCCGATCTTTCCTTAAAAATCCAAGTAATCTGTGTTTAGGTTCAATAATATGCAGTTATAATACTCACACTTCGATTTACTGTGCTTCGCCACCGCCGCCATGGATAGTGGTGGAGGTGACGCGCCGCCGGTTAAAGGCGGGGAGTTTCTTCTCCAGCTCCTCAAGAAACCACAGCAACTACACCCTGTGCAAATCAAGCAAAACCAACCTTCCGAAACCATACCCTTTGATCCGGCGGTTGTGGCTGTGGGGCATACAGTAACACCATTCTTGCAGTCGCAGCCAGTATTTTCATCGAACGGTCGTGATTTTGCTTACGGCCAGTGGTCGAATTTGCATTCCTCGCCACTTTTTGCCCCTCACAGTTGCTTCCCACAAAACCCTAATTCTAACTTGAACCCTAATTTTCCCGCACCACCTGGGGGTTTCAGTCACCCCTCCGATCAGTATAGTCATCAGTTTCACCACACCTCGTTGGGTGATGATCTAAGGAAATTAGGGTGTTTTGGGGAGAATTCGATGCTGCTCCCTGCTGATCGGAAAGAACCCAATATCATCTTTGGATCTTTAAACAGAAAAATCATAGACAGTGATGTTTTAAACAGAAAAATCATTGATAATGACACCGCATTAAATGGGAGTGCTTTGGAAAAGAGTTTAAGTCAAAGAGGTAAATCTGGAAACTCACATTTTGAGGATGATCTAGGGAGTAATAGAAGATTGAATGGTTTTCGAGTTGATTCTCAGAATTCAATTGAGAATAATCAGAACTCGCAAAGAAACTCCGGTATCTTGAAGGGTCATGGGCAACCAAGGAGTAATAATAGTAACAGCATGGGAAATCAAAGGCATAATGGGAATTATGCAGTTGTAGTTCCGCGGCCTAGGTTTTCAAGCAATGTAAGTAATGTGGGAAATAGGGAGTATGGGTCTACAGAGGGAAGCTTGGAGCATAGTCTCAATAAGGGTAAGGGTATTTTGAGCCATAGAACCGTTGGTTTGTATGATAATCTTAGAGTTAAACAGGAGAGGATATTTTCGGACAAGAATGTTGTATGTGGTACTTGAATTTTGGATGGGAAGGGATCAAATAGCAAGCTTGATTGCCCTGCTCCGCCAACTGACAGCAATCTTCATTTGGTTTCGACCTCTAATATTGAGGATTCTAAGCGGAAATTTCATGGTGAGTTGGATAGTGGGGAAGAATTGGGGAATGGTGCTCGAGGGCAGAATGAGTTGGATGATTTGGAGGAACAACTTGTGAATTCTTTAGGACTTGAGGATGAATCTCAGGAGAAAAGTGGTAAAAAGAAACATCAACGGGTCAAGGTTTGCTTTGCTTCCATGTCTTGTGCTTCTGTTATTCTGGATTTAAAATAAGTGATTATGCTCATGTTGCTCCGAGATTTGTGTCTTAGGAATTGTTGTTTCTTTTATGAATATAAATTGAACCTTGGGTAATAGCACATAAATGTGATTTCTGAATGTATTGGGAATTATGTAACCCAACTAACCTTGGGTAATGTATAGACTTTGTTCATGGGACCACTGAGTAGGAAAAACACGAGTAAAAAAAAAAAAAGCTCCTATGCATTAATAGATTATTGACAGTTAGTTAGGGCTTATAATATAATTTGAAACTCTCCTATATAATATTTCTATTGCTCTGTGATCGAGAGTGCTCTAATGGGTGTTAGTAGGAAAGTACGCTTGAATTTCATATTTTCACTTGACCTGGAAATTATATCAAAACCTGGGCTATCCAAATAGAGATAAGCTTACATGGATATGCAATGCTCACAACCCTCCTTTCTCATTTTTCCATTCCGATTTAAATCCAAACATTAGGCACTTTAAGTGCTGTTGGAGAACCCCACTTGATACGTGTATTCTTAACAAAAAGTCTCCCATTCTACATGCCTAAATATTTGTGCGTAACTTGTCAAGTTATTATTAGACAAAGGTAATGGGATGGGGACAGGATTATGTAAGAAGGTTCCTGAAGAACTTTGAGGGAATCTGATCTTTTTGAACTATAGATATCAATTTCAAGGGTCCAATTGAAGGAAAATTTCTGCATACAAGGTTGTTTCTTTGCTATATAATGAAATATGTTGGCTAGGTAGAGATTGGATGCTATCAAAACAAGTGGCCTTTATTTTTAGCATTTTAGTGCATATAATTTCTAAAATTCTGGCAGAATATCAAATATCTCTTGTTGAATAGTGTGCACAAAGGATGAATAACAAGTATTTGGGATGAGATCTGTATGGTGACTAAAAGAGTGACATTACTTTCTGGGAATGTGGGTGTGGTATATGATTTTTTTTTTTTTTGTATTTTATAAGAACATTGATTGACATGAGGATTTGGATGCTTAGCAGTTGGTTAATGTTTCTCCAACTAAAGGATTCTCTTAGACTTCTTTAATTTGTTTGAATATATTTGCTCGTATCTGAATTTTATGACGATTCAACTAGATCCTAGAGGTATGAACTTCTCTTGATAATTCTATTTTTTCTATGGTCAGGATCATAGATCCGATAAGAGAGGGCAATGGATACTTAACCAGAGGATGAGGAATGTGAAAAGGCAGACAATGTGTCGTAGTGACATAAACACGTTGAATGCTGAATTCCTAGCTATCTATGACTCGTTGGTCCCACTTGATGAAGAAAAGGCCAAGCAAAAGCAATTGTTGACTTTATTGGGGAAGCTTGTTAGCAAAGAATGGCCTGAGGCTCAATTGCATCTCTATGGATCATGTGCTAACTCATTTGACTTTTCAAAAAGTGACATTGATGTTTGCCTTGTGATGGAGGCTGCAAATTCAGACAAGTCTGAGGTCTTGTTAAAGTTGGCTGATATATTGCAGGCAGACAATCTTCAGAATGTACAGGTGAATAATGTCTTTCTTTTAATTCCTATACTTGAATTTGAAACTTTTTTTTTGTTGTTAAACTCAAAAGGTTGACATATCCTAGCCATGTCAACGAGCCGAGCCACAAGTTGAAATTCCAAGCTCGAGCAAAACAGGTCCGAGCTTTTTTGGGCCCGAGTTGAGCCGAGCAAAAGCTCGGCCACAAAAATGAGGCTCGGCCCGAGCTTTTGGCTCGAACCTTAGCCGGCCGAGCCGAGCCTGCTCGTGTTTCTTACCTTTTTTAAAAATAAAATTCGTTATAAATCTATAAATTTTTATAATGTATTTAAAATTTGTGCAATTTATATGTATTATAAATAATAACTAAATATTAATATATAAAAAAATTACAGCTAAAATTAAAAGATAAATTAAAAAAAGAAGTGGTAATTATAATTTTTTTTTTTTTATAATTTGTTTTTTATTTTTTAGGCTCAAAATAACTAAATATTAATATATTAAAAAATATATCTAAACTTAATTTTTAATTTTATTTTTTTCTAAGACCGGCTCGGACAAGCCACAGGCCGGGCCGGGCTCGAGCCAATGCCCCCAAAATGAGGCTCGGCAGAACCGAGCCCGAGCCGGGCCCAGTTCGGGCTTTTCCGGGCCGAGCCGTCAAGCTTTTTTGCCATCCCTAACATATCCTTTCCCAACTGTGGCATTTGATTATTTTGGATGATATGTTTTCCTCGCTCTACCCTTTTATCTCATGTTTATGGAGGTCTGAGCCTTAATGTATGTATTGATCTTAGTTTCATATTTTATTCACAGGCACTTACACGTGCCAGGGTTCCCATAGTTAAGCTCATGGATCCAGTCACTGGTATTTCCGGTGACATTTGCATGAACAACGTGCTGGCAGTTGTAAATACAAAGCTGCTTCAGGATTATGCACATATAGATGTGAGACTGCGGCAGTTGGCTTTGATTGTGAAACACTGGGCAAAATCACGAGGAGTCAATGAAACTTACCAAGGAACACTGTCTAGTTATGCGTGAGTATTGAATTGTCCATTATCTTTACATTCCCAACCTTAGTATATTACTTTCTTTGGGTAATTAGTTAACATCGTTTCAGGTATGTGTAGTGCATTAATTTCTTACAGCAGCGGAGACCAGCTATTCTTCCATGCTTGCAGGTATTATTATATTTTCAATTGACGTTAAGTGCATTTGCTGCTACTTTTAGATTTCTGGTGGAGACTTTTCTTTGTTAACAATGATTTACATTCTTAGAGTGATATGATTTCATGATGTTTGATATTTCTGATAGAAACACTTCCAAATTGTTTCCATAACACTAGTCTGCTGGTAACTCATCTTTTTCTATCTTCACACGCGTTTGAAAATATGTAACTGGTTTCAGTTTCATTATATAACTATTGGATTTCTTTTCTGTAAAACTTGGAATTAACCATTCCTCCATGTAGGGGCTGTGTATACATGGGACGAGGTTAAGAGATGGGAGCTAGTAACAAACATTGTTTGTGTTTACTCTTATTATATATTTCTCATCCTTCTACAGGGAATGGATTTCACTTACTCTCTAAATATAGACAATGTTGAATGTGCTTATTTCGATCAAGTTGAAAAGCTTTGTGATTTTGGGTCCCGGAACAGGGAAAGTATTGCTCAGTTGGTTTGGGCTTTTTTCCACTATTGGGCATATTTTCATGATTATGCAAATGATGTTATATCTGTTCGAACAGGATGCACCCTGAGGTAAGAAACATTTGCATGTGAATATAGTTCTATATTTTAGTTGCTGACATAAAGATGAACTTGATTATATGGATAATTTGGATATCAAATATTTAGGTAGTTTTAGAAAGAAAATAAAATTAGCATCACTCAAACAAATTAAAGTTTCTATGCTGTTAGTTCGTCAAATTTCAGATGCACACGAGTTGAAATTTTTCAAACTACGATATTTTATGTCATTTCAGTTTTGCAATGATAAGTGGAAGCCATGAGATTTGTCTTGTAAGTAAAAAAGTGCATGTGATTAAAACTGGTGAAACCAAATTTGATGTAGTTGAAGCAATGTCCCCTGTCCCACGCTACCAAACCCAAAAAATGGAAAAAGAAAGGGAAAATATTGTATTCTTTTGAGCACAATGGCTGATCATGATCACTTTGTACCTTCAGCAAGAGAGCTAAAGATTGGACTAAAAGAATTGGTAATGACCGTCACTTGATATGCATAGAGGATCCATTTGAGTTATCCCACGATCTTGGTCGAGTGGTGGACAAGTATAGCATAAGAGTCCTCAGGGAAGAGTTTGAACGAGCCGCAGAAATTTTGCAGTTTGATCCTAATCCTCGTGTAAAGCTGTTTGAACCCTATATACGTACTTGATGTGGCCTTCTTCCATTCAAGTATATCGTGGAGATACTTATATATAGTAATAAAAGTCAGCATTGTGAATTCCCCGTCTTCGTTCTTCACTCTTCGTGTGCAAATTTATTATTGTATCTAGGTTCTCTAATTTCAGGTTTGGTCAAAATGAGTCATTGTAAAGGACTTTTCCTCATACAAGCTTTGAGCACTGTGTTATAGTGCAACGTTGTTAGGCAGCACTATGTGACGGTTATATTTAGTGTGGAGACCAGCTAAAAGTACTAGCTGTTAGTATTCTTGTTGCATTATGTTAACAACACTTATGCCTACGACTCTATTCTCTCGTACCTGAAAAATAATTTAGTAATTTATTGCTCATCTCTTATTTGACGTTCAATTAAACGAGACGTGATTTTGTATTTAAATTAATATTATATTTAATATCATGTAATTGCTACTAAAACTGGTGCTCAACCCCAGCGAGTATGAATAGCATTACTTTTTGCAGAATCATCTGTGGTTGAAACATCATATTGAAGGATTTCTTTGCAGGTCAACTTGCTCAATATCCTAACTCGAATGAAGTGGCGAAAAAGAATGTGTATAGTGATAAGTTTAATTAACTACATGATGTGTCATCTGTCGAAAGTAGACTCGATTCATTCACATCACGACACAACACATTTGCAAAGAAATTACTTGCAAAGGAAGTACATACTTGATTCAATCACTTGTACAGGACAAAGCAGGGTTTATTCAAGAAGAAAGCCTCTGAACTGCCCATAACAAGTTTGAAATTGAAAGCATCAAAATATGCCTCAGAGCAGGCACGCGACTAATTTTCAAACACATCCAAATTAGCACAAGCAGGATCACCATACGCCAAGAATTTCACGAGTTCTGACCAGCATTGACTACGATCCAATCCTTCCCTAGTGCAGTCGTGACATCCTGTTAATCACGTGATGAGTTCGGTCTATTAAGGAACAAGAAGTCGCAAGGATGTTGCAGTAAGATGCACGTTCACAGACCAATAGGAATTGAACTTGTAAGGCACAATAGCTTCTGTTTTCTTGATTATGCAGCCAAATGCCTCAAGGCTTCTTGCAACCTATGAATCAATGTGCCCAGCGCAATAATTCTCATTCGTTTGCCTCCAACTGAACAATAAGACAGTTTGATCTTTCTACTGTAGATGGCTTAACTTAAATAATTGAAAGCCAAATGGAAAAATAAAAATAAGTCTTTTTAATCTAAATACTACTTTATTTTAAGATAAAACAAATCTCGTTGAGATATGTCACCTCGAACAACAAATGAAATAGAAATTGACTTACAATCGTCCACTCCACTTCAACGCTCGAAGTTGTAGCTAGAGAAGCTAGTTTGTGGGCAAATTTCATTCTCCGCACGAGTCGTGAAGCAACAAATGCTGGTCCTTTTGACGAAGGAGCAACTATATTAACAAAAAAAGTACCTATAATTTAGTAGTTGTTTGGATTTAGCATCTAATGTCCTCTATTTTTCAACCTATTTAAAATTTTGAAAAAATGTAGGCTTTTAAAAGACAATTTTCAAGTTTAGTGTTATTTTAAAAAGTGTGCTAAATTTGAATATCAAATTGAAATACTTACCTTTTAAATAATAATTTTTATACAAGTGTTTTTATAAAAAATAATTTTTTGTGCATAAATATTTGTTCGTTGAGTTTTTTAATAATTCATTGCTAAAGATTGAAGCGTTACACATTTACACAAATACATACATCTAGTCTAATATCTTCAATGTTTGATTATTGAATTTTTTTTCCTCTAATGATTTGTCTTGAGTGCTTGACTTCCATTTTGATTTTTATTGAACGTCTGATAGTAGCATTTTTGTCCTCAATTGATCAACCTTGCATAAATAACTTTGATGACTTAAAATTCAATTGTTAAAAATAAAATTAACTTGTTTGTTATTACCAAAATATTAAGGGCCCTTCTACCATATCTGTATAAATGGGCTAGAAGTCAACCATACATCAACAAAAATAATAAAAATGGATAACATACTTGGTGTTTCTCATCCCCAAACTTATAATAGATGTTGCTTTCAATGCCAAAAAATATAACAAGGACTATACAACATTAAAGGCAAAGAAAGGAACTAAGTACCCCTGGTATAAATCTGAATGTGGTAAATTGATTAGCATGAAAGCGCTGGATCACTTGCTATGTCTTTTTCCTTGTCCTATGTAGGTTTGTGTTTTCAGGTTTCATTTTCCTTCAAAATAAATAGAAATCAACCATAATATGGAACAATTTTCATTGTAAGCTCAAATACAACCTAAAGAAAAATATGGGGATTAAGATATCTTATACTTTTAAAGGCAAAGAAATTTATTAATCTTATTTCTAGAAAGCAAAAATAAATAAATGGAAAGAAAATTGGATTTGACTTTGATGTTTTGGTTTTTTATGGTGGCCTGAAAAGAGAGTTTTTAGCCTTGCATTGGCTACAGTGACGGACGTTCTTTAATTTTTCTTTGGCACTCCAAATTATAGGATTACCTTTATTGTCCCTCATTTGTCCAGCCAATCCACCAATTCATTTTTTGTATCTATGACTTTCAAATCCCTTTTTTTCTTTACAATCAATTCTTTTGCATTTCTCAATGTAAGGTAATTGCCTGAGTGAAGTATTCATGGTAAATCTTTATTATTTTTCTTTCATCCTCAAGATTAGTTCACCATCAAAATCCATTAAAGCTCTTCCAATTGTTAAGAATGATCTTCCCAATGCTTGAGTGATATGTTAGCTAGTTGAAGATTAATTGAAGTTGTTTGAGGATCTCCTAATCCTAATTTTATCTAGATAGAACATTAGATTAATACTTGTTCTAGAGTCAACTAAAACATTTATATTATGTTAATTTCCTATAGAGTAAGGAAAAGTGAAATTTCTTGGATCTTTCAATTTAGGAGGGAGCTTGTGCTATAGGATTGTGTTGCACTCTTCAGTCAATGTTACTATTTCATCTACTAGCAGCTTTCTTTTCTGGTCAACATCTCTTTCAAGAATTTTGTATAATTTGGAATTTGTAGAATGCGTCAATAAGAGGAATGTTGATGTGAAGTTGTTTGAGTGCATCAAAGAACTTCTTGAATTGCTCTTCTAGCTTATTGTTCTGTAACCTTTGATGGAATGGGATTGAAGGCCTATGTTTATTAACAGGAACAATTGCCTTAACCTGTAGATTCTCTGACTGTTCTTCTTGATTCACCTTTATTGATTCTTCAAACTCAACCACTTGTTCCTCGTTCGTGGTAGGTACCTGATTCTCCGTGACCCCTTTCTTTTTTACACTAATTTTTGATAAACGAATGTCCCTTTTTATAGTGATAGCTCAAATATGTTCTTCTTTTGGTTTCTTTCGTAGCCTTTGAGAGAATGGAATAAATGACACATAGACTCAAGCAGGGATAACTTATTTGATTGATGGTGTCTCAACTACTTCATATTCCACAACTTTAATTGCTAATACATGTTCCTAAGGGTTCTTTCCTATATCGTTTGGTAGAGTACCACGTGTTCTGTTGGACAATACTGCTGCAATCTGTCTCGTTTGAATTTCCAAATTTTTAATTGCAGACTGCTAGATCTGAAAATTTGTTTCACTCTTGTCAATGTACTAAGCTACTAATTCTTCCAACGATGGCTTCTTCTCTTGTTGTTACTACAATCCTAGTGGGTTGTCTAGAATTTACTTTCCCTTACCCAGATTATTAACTTATGAGAAGTTCAGATGTTTTCTCCAACCTGAAGTACATGTGTTGGAGTAAGGGTTGTCCGGATGCCTCTGAAGATTCTATCATATTGTACCTCTTTAGACTGATAAACATGCATTGAGGCTAAAGGACATCTTGCATTTTGTATGATTTGCCCTGCAACCCCCTTAAATTGGTGTTGATTGGTATACCTTGCTCACATTTTCAGTTAGGTAGTCCAATTTATTTGTTATTAATTACATTTGGGTTGCCAATGCTTAACTGGATTATACTGTGAATAATCCTCATTTTTCTCAAATTTTCCCTTTTTTTTTTGTTAAATGAGGGACATTCGAGATTTTATTAATATGTCCTCACTTGTGGCGGATGAATACTGTGATTACATGAAAGAATAATAAAAGCAATAAATAAGAAAGTATTACTTCCCTTACAATGAAAATATATGAAAATGAACAAAAAAATAAGAATAAAGAATAAAAATCATATTCTAGTGCTGAGCATTCCATGACTATCAATCTGTACGAGTGCCCTAACATATCGAGCAGGTCAGCTGCTCCATATATTTGATATCGCCTATGATCCTAACCTTCTATAGCAAGAGCATCTGCAACCTGATTCCCATCTTTATAGATGTGGGAAAATGTATTTCTGTCGAATGATATGATGTCTATAATCTGTCTAAGTATGCCCTGAATAGCCTATGATCCTCCTCCTCTAGTGATGCAGTGAGTTGCCACTGTAGAATCTGTCTCAACCCAAATGTCTGAAAGACTGAGTTCTCTAGCTAGTAAAATCCCATATAGAGTAACCGTGAGCTCTACATCTAATATCATGTACGATCCGTACAAAAGCTGAGAAAGCCCTAATACATTGACTTGCATGATCTCTGATGATGCCTCCTTCACTCGTAAAACCATTCTTGACACATCTATCAGTATTGATCTTGACATATCTGACTAATGGAGTGCGCCACCAAATCAAAATGGGGGAGATGAGGAAGGGGTCCGAATCAATACCAAAGATGGGTGCAAGCGTCAAATTTCCTCGCCAATGTACAGCTCGAAACAGTCTTTTCTTATGAAGAAAACAAATCATATAATAAACTATCCAAATGATACGTCTCGCCTCCATGTGGTTCCTCCTATGCTTCGAATCATTCCTCTCGGTCCAAAAAAACCAAAATATCAGTAGAGGAATAATAGTAGGAATGTCTCCACAACGATCATACTATCCAGAATACCAAAATTTCTAGTACCTATGTCTAACCCTCTCTCTTGAACATAAGGAATCTGAAAACTATCCCCCAAAGTGTTGCCATATCTGATCGGAATATCTGTAACCTTTTTGACAACTCATTTGTATATAAATGATTATATAACTACTTATGTTATTTTTCATTTAATTGAATATATCAAGCGTGACCATTTGGACTGTTGCTTTTGCATCACTAGTACTGTATAACATTATTCTTTATTTAATTAGGGACAACAAGAGGCACGAGAGTAAGAGCAGAGACAATGATTTAGGTGAGAAGTCAAATTGATTAACCAGTGGTGGCAAACGTGCTGAGCCGATCGTCTGCTCGTTCAAAGTCGGCTCGTGGGCAATTTGAGCCCAGTCTGGGTTCGCTCGGCAAGCTCGCAACACGAATCCAAAGTTCACGAGCCCACGAGCCTCGTGGGCTCTTAAAAAATCAAAAGTAAAAAGTAAAAAAATGAAAAAAAAAAGCACAAGCTCATGGGCTCGGCTTGGCTCGTGAGCTCACGAGCTCAACTCTTGAGCACAAGCCAGCTCAAACTTGACTCATCACTTTGACGAGCCAAGCTCATGGGTGGCCCATTGCCAACCTTAGCCTTCATCGCGGATCGTAAAAAAAAAAGATGGAAAAAGAGGTTAGCACTTGTTTGACTCCCAATTTTTTTTTTTTTTTGCATAAATGCATTTGAAAATAGTGTGTTTGTTGGAGGATGTATGGTTAAAAAATAAAAAAAGAATTTTGATTTACGTGTAATATTATTTTATGGGAAGATGTGCGAGTGAAAGTGAATTTTAAACAAAAAAAATGAGTTTTTAGAAAAATAGGGGCCAAACATACACTAAATCTATGTGGCTTGCTGTTGTTGTTAGCCACATTTGCCAGTCGTGAATGAGGATCAATTCACCTCCAAACCTTTTTTCTCTTGCAGCAGTTGCAAGCAATGTCTCGCCATGGTAAAGTTTTGTTCTCTATGTACGACGGATTTCACGTATTAAAATACAAAAATTGTTACCAATTGTATTTTTGAGAAATACAACGGATATGAATCTTCTTATAATTGCAAAATTCTCTGATTAATGATCTGAATGTTTGAAGACGAGGAACAACGTGGCTTGAATCCTAGGTTTCGAGATTTGTTGATAATTAGATTTGCCGAGAACTTGACTTGTTTGATGGAATTTCGGTGCTTAGATTTGCACTTGGAACTTGAACTTGATTTTTGATTTAATTCGGAGAAGGCTTTGATCTTTTGAGGTTTGCTTGATTTAAAGAAGATTTTGATCTTCTTCGGGTTTGCCGAACTTGAAGTTGAGATGATTTCTTCTCTTCCTCCGACTTTGAAATTTCTTCAGCACTTCGTGATTTTCTTCTATACTTTTTCCTCATTCTCCTTTTTTTTATGAGCCTTTAATTTTTTTTATAGGAGAAATTCGTGATCAATTTTGATAACCACTCAATTAATTCAATTATAATAATTATGGGCGTTAATATGTTTTATGGGATGTGCCATTAAAATTTTATGGGCTATAAAATATTTTAATTCAGTAAACTTAATTGAGCTGGTTATTTAAATTGACTCAACCCATTATTATTATAATTTTTTTATTTTTTTATGTCTACAAATGCCCCCTCAAAATTTATTTATTTATTATAAAATATATAAATTAATAAATCTTGATCTTCGATTTAATTAATTAATTTATTATTATTATTATTATTATTATTATTATTATTATTATTATTTTTTTAACGTAACTATTATTCGATAAATTATTTATTTTGATTTTAAACATGCTTTTTATGTTTTATGGTAAGTTGGGCTTAAGTGAAATCCGATACCCGCAATTTATATGAACGAATTATGTTATTTAGAAACTAGTATGTTAGATTTGCAAACCAAAAAGTAAAACAATATTAGGTTTTTTTTCTTCCCTCTTCTTTTCATTTTTTTTATTATTGGTTTCTGCCATCGGCAAATGCCAATGGCAAAAACCAAATTGGTTTTAATTTTTTTTTAAATATTGGTTCTTGGTTTCTAGAATTTGGCAGAAATAGCCTTCACGTTTTTTTTCTTTTAGCATGAACAGTGCCATATACTGTTTACGTGAACGGTACCGTGTACTGTTCACATGAATAGTAACAAATTTTTTTTTTTAGTATTGTTGTTATAAGATTGAGACTAACATTCTTTATTTTTATTTTCAGAGATTCAACTTTAGGAACAAATCAAAGATTTTGAGGTTTGAGTCTTAGTGTAGAATAAAATTTTGTGGTGCGATTATTTTTTTAAGGGTTCAGAAAATATTTGCTCATGAACAAACTCAAAATCTCAAACTTTTTCATGCACATTGAAGACCACAGACTGCCACCTTTTGCCATCCGATGCACTTTGTATTTGGGACCAAGGACCGACTCCTTCGACCGTCCAAAGCACTTTGTGTTTGGGACCAAGGACTGACTCCTTCGACTGTCCAATGCATTTTATGTTTAGGACCAAGGGCCGACTCCTTCGACCGTCCAAGACACTTTGTGTTTGGGACCAAGGAACGACTC
>CAIGRP010055619.1:0-12653 GCA_903798385.1 Fraxinus cuspidata
AAAAGAAAGAAAAACATAGGAGAGGAGTAGATTTCTTAAAGATTCGGGTGTAGTTGAGAAAAAATATTCACCGTCCAAATTCATTCATTTCAAATTGAGATAGGTAGAGGTGCAAGTATATATTTCGTTTTCAAATTATGATATTTCATTAAAAGTTTGAATGAATTGGTACTTTCGAGTATGATGCTTCATACTACAAGTTTAAACGATCATTCTCCGGCTCTACGTGTTATGATAATGCTATAGTAATTGGATATTGCCGAAAATCCCTCTAGGTGCGAGGGTATGAATCTACGGTTCCAAATTTCTAATTTGATAACGAAATGCACCAATCATATGTATTGAGTTTCAAACTCATGGGTTAATTCCCTCATACAGGTTGATTTTACATGCTTGGGGTGTGGATGATGGTAGAGGATGATACAACATGTTATGGAGATGCCGGTGACTTAAATGTTTTTAATTCGATTATGCAACATTTATGTTTTTTTTTATTTGATTTCTATGAATATCATATGTGAAATTATTCTAAAAATATTTTTATGAATAAGTTATGTTTAAAAGCAGTTATGTATTATAGAAATTAACTTACAAGTCACCATTTATCACAAAAGAAAGTGTTAATGATTTGGTGCTGCTTTTTTTTTTTTTTTTTTTNATTATTCTAAAAATATTTTTATGAATAAGTTATGTTTAAAAGTAGTTATGTGTTATAGAAATTAACTTACAAGTCACCATTTATCACAAAAGAAAGTGTTAGCGATTTGGTGTTGCTTTTTTTTTTTTTTTCTAAATTCTCACCTTCTGCCCTGAAATTACAAAATTCATAACTCAATTGTTACTTGAAATTTTTTGACAAAATCAGTGGTGTTTGATAGCCTCATAGGTTAGATACTTAGAATCATGTCAATCCGATGTAGGTAGAATTTTATATGTTCCTTAAGTAAACTGCACTGGGTAGTGTAGCTTCTATAATTGACTTTAAAAATTCATAACTGAAACGTTACTTTGAATTTTTTTAACAAAATCAATGGATTTTGATAGCCTTATGGATTATTACTGAATAAAGTCAAAATTTTGTCCAGCCGACGTCTGTAGAATTTAATATGTCATTTTAAGTAGACTGTGCTGGGTTACCTATTAAACCGAGTTGCTGCGGAGTTTTGAAAAATATTTTAATATCTCATATAATGTTGATGGAAGCTGATTTTTGGAAATGAATTAATATAAAGAATTTCCTACTTTACTATAAAATTTCATGAAGTTTTCAGGTCGATAGCTATGCAAACGAATTTATTTTTGAAATTGCTACTAAGATAGAAAACAAAAGCAGCAACATTTATTTTTCATTTTCTTCCTAGAATTTCACGTCAATACTGTGACTTTAGTTCCAAGAAATTATTAGATAATCCCTTAATACGAAATCATGTTATTTAGAATTATATAATTCTCGAATTAAATTCTTAAGTTAAATTTTTATATTTTTCGCTAAAAGTATAGTTAATTATTTTATTAAGTCTACGATCTATGAGTACAGTAAAGTTAATCTAGTGACGTTTCAATCTATGCGGGTTGGGGCGTTATAGGTTTCCTCCGAATACACTATCACTCGAGTGACGCAACTTTTGTTTTTACCACTTGAGCATCAGTAGTGCGATNTTATTAAGTCTACGATCTATGAGTACAGTAAAGTTAATCTAGTGACGTTTCAATCTATGCGGGTTGGGGCGTTATAGGTTTCCTCCGAATACACTATCACTCGAGTGACGCAACTTTTGTTTTTACCACTTGAGCATCAGTAGTGCGATAGGCTAGCGAAATTGCGATGAAACTTTTTTTCTCGTTCCATACTCGAACCTTAGGACTTCTAAGTAACCATTGATACTTTGATTTTTAAAACCTCTTTTACAACAATAGTTTTGTCAAAAAATTGCCAACAACTTTAAAACCTAACAAACTCCTCATTTGGCATTATGTGACAAAACACGTATTACACCAAAGTCAATTGAATCTAATCTACCCAAAACCAACTGACTCAGCCAATTCTTGTTTTTCCTTTGTCCAACCCGTTTCTTGAAAAAACACTCAAATACCAAGTGTAAAAGCACATGAAACAGTAAATGGAATAAAAGTAGTTGAGACTCTTATTCATAAATTCAACCACATACTAGCTAAATTAAAATGTAATATCAATGTAAGCCAACACATCAAAACTAAACATTGATATCACTAAACATCAAAACTTAATTTAGCTAAAATGAAGAACATATCATATACCCAAACAATGTCAAAACAAAATATGTATGTTTAATCCAAATATCATATACATCTGAAAAAAAATTCCAATCAAAATCCAGACATACTAACGTAGTGCCTACCTAGCCTAGCCCACTCCCACTTTTTGTCACAAATGACAAGGGATAACCAAGTAACTATGCATCACCATCAACATCACAAATGAAGCCCTTTACTATTCCAGTTACAATGAGCTACTTGATCTTTGGTCCAAAGAGAAATGTCAGTGGGTATAACAACACCAACAACAGTGGATAAAGGTGCAGTCCAACCGTTTTGTACATTGACCCAAATACGTCCATCTAATGCTTTAAGGAATGCTCTTATTTGAACTTTCTAGTATGCATAGTTGCTTCTGTAAAAAAAGAATGTATGTATAGAAACTGACTCATTTAGATTAATTTATGGGGCAGGAATTGAAATATGGTTCTGATACCAATTGAAATTACGAGGTTCGACCCAAACTACACTTAGAGGGGTTAATATGTGATTATGTGGAATTAAAAATTGATAATTAAACAGTAACAAGTCATTTTTAATTATTTCTAGATGATTAATCAAACAGTCCAATTTTTCTATGTTGAATTATCGCAGTTATATGAAAACGATAACATCACATAGAATGATCACAGAGAAACCCCAACTAGGTAAAAACTCCGGGTACTTGGTGAGTCAAAAATCCACTATAAATGAATTATGAACTTACAGCCTGTCAGACACGACTAGCACTAATTTTTTCTGACCTCCTGACTGCAATTTCCATAGCTATCCTGGATTGCGTACTCCTGCACCAACTCCCGACTGCAATTTTTAAAGTCCCCCTGGATTGCGTGCTCCTGCATCAACTCCCGACTTTATGAATTCTTCTATCTCCTATGGATCAACGAAAAACTCCGCGTTCTCCAACAACTAGAACTCTAGTCACATTTTCTTGATCTTTTCGAACTCTAACAGATGTTTAGGAAGTAGCAGTATTGTATATGGATTTGATGTTTTCACCTCCAAGAATAAATCAAACTGTGAATGTTGAAAGCTTATAGATGATTTTGATGATAGGCTATGAAGCAATATCATTTTCTCAATGTTCAAAGACTTTCTGATATTTATACTGCAGGTTTAGGTTTGAATGGGTCGGACAAAAAACTTTAAAAATGCGAATTAAAATTCTCCGGATAACCTTGTCGCTTAAGCGAAGGCAAGGAGCTACGCGAGCAGCAATATTTCTGTTTCTGCCACTCGGGCAAAGTCATGGTGATAGTTAGCGAAATTGCGGCGCCCTTTTTTCCTTTTTTTCATTTTCAAACCTTAGACCTAATGCAAGTCAATTTATAATATTTGCAACTTACTCCTTGACTATTACAACATACTAATTCTAATCATATTTGTTCACAGGCTTGCCAATTACGTTAAAAACCTAACAAAATGTCTCTTCAAATTTTGAACCTCAATTCTATCATGAGGCAGTCAAACATAGTCATTGGAGAGAGGTAATGGCTACAGAAATAAAGGCTATGGAAGAGAATAACACTTGGTCAATGACCAATTTACCTTAAGGAGAATATTCTATAAGCTGCAAATGGGTCGATAAAATCAAGCATAAATCTGAAAGAAGCATTGATAGATACAAAGCTCGTTTAGTGGTGAAGAGATACACTTAACAAGAAGGTTTGGATTTCATTAAGACTTTTTCTCCAGTGGCAAAGCTTGTTACAATCAAAATTCTCTTGGCCATTGTAGCTATTAGCCGTTGGCACATCACTCAACTTGATCTGAATAATACATTTCTAAATGGAGACTTATTTAAAGAAATCTTCACCGATTTAACTTTGGGGTACAACAAAAATTCCACTAGAGTTCACAAGGATCGGACAAGTTGGTTTGTAGATTACACAAGTCCATTTATGGGATCAAACCAGCTTCAATACAATGTTTTTCAAATTTTCTACCACTCTTATCTTTCATGGTTATCACCAACCAAAATCAGATCATTATCTATTCACTAAAGGATCTGGAAATTCTTTTGTGGCATTATTGGTTTACGTTGATGACATTATCATTAATGGTTCTGATTACACAACTATCAATTCCTTAAAGACTTTTCTCCATAGCAAGTTTAAACTCAAGGACCTTGGCCATCTGAAGTATTTTCTTGGACTGGAAATTGCTAGGGATTTTCTTTTCTCAACGCCATTATACACTTCAGCTTCTTGAGGATTTTGGATTCCTAGCCTGCAAGCCAACCTTCTTACCTATAGATCCAAGGGTTCATTTATGCTCCTTTAAAGATGATCTTCTTGCTAATGCCTCTATGTACAAAAGATTGGTTGGATGTTTACTCTACCTAACCATCTCTGGGCTTGATATTACATTTGTTGTACACAAGTTAAGCCAGTTTGTTTCTTAACCTAGACAACATCATCTTAATGTTGTTCACCATCTGTTACAATATCTTAAGGCAACTCCAGGGCAAGGTCGTCTATTTTCAGCTCAATCTTCCTTCTAGCTACGTGCATTTGCTGATGCAGATTGGGGTTCTTGCCTTGATACTAGGAAATCAGTTACTGGATTTTATGTCTTTGGTGACTCTTTGATATCTTAGAAAACTAAAAAACAAAACACCTTGTCTAGATCTTTAGCTGAAGTCGAATATGAGCATTGGCTTTAACTACCAGCGAGCTTACCTGGATTCAACAATTGCTTCTTAAACTTCAAGTCTAATCCCATACTCCTACTTTGATATTATGTGACAATCATGCAACCATCCACATTGCTACAAATCCTATATTCCATGAAAGAACCAAACACATCGAGATCGATTGCCACCTGGACAAGATCACTGATGGCTTTGTTAAGCTCCTTCCTATCCCACTCATCATCGATTAGATGATATATTCACTAAGGCTTTACCTGTCAAACTGTTGTTTCCATTGATGTCCAAGATGGCCATTATCAATCCTTACAGTCCATCTTGAGGGAGCATAACAGAAGTTATGGAAGCTGGAAGCATCTGGAGGCAGCTAGAAGTATTTGTTACATTACATAGCTAGAAGTTAGTTGAGTGTTATGGTGATTAATCCATATGTCAATATTGTATTAGTCATTGAAATTGGTTTGTTAAGATAGCTGTCTATTTATGTCGAATTTTATAAATCATTTCATTTGAATAAGATCATTCAATATTCATTCTCCTTCTCCTTTCTCTTAATAATATCTTGTTCATAATCACGACACATCCTTAAAGAATAGAGAAATTGATTTTCCAATTGTAAATCATTTTTCCATTCTAATAAAATCTTTTTTCTCATGTGGATATTTCGACAAGATCGAGACTTTCGAAAAAAAAGAAAAAGAAAATATTTCCCATTCCATTCTAATGAACTTTCACAAGATCGCAACTTTCGACAAAGTTGGGGACTAACTATGAAATTTACCCATTTTAAAATAAGCCAAATAATGTAGTTCACTGCGCATTCTGAGGCTTAAATTTCTTCACCGGTATAATTCACCTCCAACTCTCCCCGGCGATCTACACTCTACAGGTAATTACCAGATGGTCTCCCTTTAATTGCCTTGGTTTTACCTCCAAGTACTTTCCTTTTGTTCTATACTGTAATTAAATTCGTTAAACAGGAATCGAAATTAAACGAGATTCGAAATTCCTACTATTTTGTTATATGTTTAATTAGTAATTGTTCAAGATTCTGCAAGAAAATTATAATGGATAAGTGTAGATTATGTGGCTATTTTATCATCAGTAAATATTATATTAGAGAAACTGAAAATGCTTAACAATTTAGAAGGTGTGCTGCAAATTTGTGTGTTGGCGATGATCTACAACAAAGGTGGATATTGTTGGAGAAGTATCCCTCATTTTTTTGTCACTCAGTTAAATTGTTTTATGGTCGAACTTGGTTTAATTACTCAACGTGATTTCAATCTTACGAAAAATCGTGGTTTATTTTTATCTTCGAGTCAAGTGCAAGCCTGGCTTACTTTATTAATGAGCCAGTCTTAGACTAGCTTTATTTTTACACAATCATGAGTCGTAAAGGTGAAAAGGACTGTCACGAGTCAGGCATAAACGGTTTGATAATGCATGATATGATGTTTGAACAAAGATGTGTAAATTGTTAAACTTGGAGACGAAACCAATGCATAACAAGGCACAGTTGAGCAGATTGAGGTCAAACTCTACGTAGTTTTTTTTCTTTTGTTGATTAAAGGTTAGGTGTAAACATCCCCATCATAAATACTCAAAACCGCTTTCGAGATGGTTAACTTTGATGGGATCTAAATATGAATAAATATGGTGTAACTTAAAATTTCAAGGTTAAAGGAACTAACAGGTAACAGCAATTCTTTTACTTTTATTTTTTCTTTTTCTTTTTATTTCGCACACAATCATTCATCAAACTTTGTTTTATGAAAGGTTTCAGAATGTGAATGTTATTGTTTTCTGGTTATAATTACAAGCTAACTGTTAAAGGTGAATGACATTTGTTATTCTGGAGTCAGGTGTGGTGAAATACCATACTGATTCCAAGTATCGATTTGTTTGGGAGAGGCAATCATTATACTAGTAGCCTTAGTGGAATGAAAAGAAAATTCAAATGTTAGGCTTTCCAGTCATGTTGGAGGGGTATGCCTCCTCTCTTCCTCTACCAGCCTTCTTATTAGAAGGCACTGGCTTTGGGGTCAACGGTGTTCAGTCCTATTCTTTATCATGCCCAAGATTAATAAGAAATCCTATTTTAAAATCTTCAAGTAACAACCTCCTCAATTTGAGGTCCTATGTTGGCCGTAATTCGGGAAACAGTCCAGATACTGACGATAATGACAACGAAGATGACCAGGATGCTTATGAAGTCTCTGTTGAGCCTGAAAGTTGGGATGACAGCATTGAGATAGAGATAGAAAAGACAGGCAAGAATAGCCGTAGAATACGATCAAAGGTAAACGTGGAGGCCAGCCTGCAAACTGTCTGGAACATCTTGACAGATTACGAAAGGTTGGCTGACTTTATTCCTGGCCTTGCAGTCAGCCGCTTGCTTGAGAAGAGTGATAATTTTGCCCGTCTCTTTCAGGTCTTGTACTTATTTATATCTCTTCACGGTGTTATTTATTCTTAAACAAACGAGGCATTCGGTCGATTTGATTCTACGAATTTGTAATTAAATTTTCTTTTTGCAAATGTCTCACACAAATACTCCATTACCCTCAATTTAATTGATGGTGGCTTCTTCTTAAAAAATATCTAAAACCTTTGTCATTGCTCAGGTCATTACATCAGTATTTGGAGTCACAGTTGTTATTGCTTATGTATCTATATGTTGTTTATGCACTAAATGATTTCCTTGGAAATGAAAGTCAAGAAATATGCTTTATTATAATTATAGATATTTTTTCCAAATACACAAGAATAGCCTGCTTAATTTGTATTCTCTCAGCAATCTTGTCCGCTCCCGGTATTATTAACCTTACCTCTATCCTTACCGTGCACCGAACAGATTGGGCAGCAGAATTTGGCATTTGGACTCAAATTCAATGCCAAAGGTGTTATTGATTGTTATGAGAAAGACCTTCAGACTCTTCCCAATGGCCAGAAGCGTGATATTGAGTTCAAGATGATTGAGGGCGACTTTCAACTGTTTGAAGGAAAATGGTCTGTTGAACAGGTATATTTCTCCCTTGTTTCGACTTTTACCTGTGACTTCTAGATTTGCATCTCTCTTATGCGGACTCTGTGGTTGCAGTTATTGTCTTATACATGTAAATGCACTGTGCAAAATCAATGAGTGAGGACAATAAATTTGGGGGATGCTGAAAATATTTGAAGATTGTATTGGACCCTTGAAATATTTTAATCTTCAGATGGTAGGACTTCCATTCTCTCTTGAGAATTGTCAGCTTCCAACTTCTTGTGAGTTGGGCAGAGCTACCTTAATTTTTAAAGGGATCAGTTTCCCCCTCTGGGCTTATAAGTGCGTGGACTGGGGATTCAAGACTTCATCTCCAATAGATCAAAATTTTATTTTTATTCTCAAGGAAATTTAGAGGGGGGGGGGGGGGGGGTGGATTAACTGAATTTTGAACAGAAATTTTCTTCCATCAAGACTATTTAACCACAAGTTATAATGCGACGGAGTGCTGCTAATGCATCATGATCAGTTGTCAAAGAGTGCTTTCACACATGTACCATTATGTAGAAAGTATGCTACCAGCTGAAAAGTAAGAGGAAGATGCATGAAAAGAAGTTGCTGGTCCTAGGATTTTGGACAGGAGGGAAATTGGGTTATGACATATGATGCTGTTAGTGGATCATTCAATACCGAATAGATGAACATTTTTCTTCTATTCTTTTTAATCTGTATGCTAAATCTTTTCGCTTTGAAAAACTTAAAAGTACAAAATGCTTGTTAAATAGAGTTTTTTTTGGGAGTTGTACATCAATTGGAATCTGAAATTTTTTTCTAGGTCACAAGACTAAGAAGTCTTCAGTTCAAGTCCCTAATTATGGGAAGAATCTCACACAATTTATTATTTATGTTTAATCACAAGTTCAGTTCAAAGAAAAATGAGCATGTGCAAAAAAAAAAAAAAAAAATTGTTGATAGGTAAGTACTCTCCAAATTCAGCATTATGCTTTGGTTGCTCCAAGTAAATCTTATGATTTGTATCAGTCTAAAAACTTTTATCGTTCTTTAGGGAGTGGAATGCAATACAGAAAGTGAACGAAGTGGTTCTATCGTTGGCCAGGATTTGCAAACAACACTTTTGTATTTTGTTGATTTGGAACCCAAATTGTGGTTGCCTGTACGCCTAATCGAAGGCAGACTCTGTAGCGAGATAAGAACGAATCTATCATGCATACGAGTAGAAGCTGAGAAAGTATTTCATAACTCACTTTCTGCTCATTAGTGGCTTACTAGTTGGCTTTGCTGATTATCCTGTAAGTATGAAAAAACACTATAGTTATCTTCTTGTTCTGTTCATTAACGGTGTCCCTGTCAGTTCGTACTAACACAAAAGTCAAGAGAGAAGTAATTAAAATTTTACAATGTTGAAATGAGAGACTTGTAAATCTTAAGATTATTTTGTTAATGAACGTAAGGTTTTGCCTTTTTATTTGCTTGTTTCATTCTAGTGCTGGTTGTCATTCAACAAGAAAAGAGAAGTGATGTTCATATTCATCCTATTTCAGGAATAAGTTAACATAAGCATGCCTCAAGACATCAAAATCAAATTGTTCACCAATGGCTCAGGAGTAAGTCTTCTTTTAGATTCTTTTAAAACCTTACTGTTGAGAGAACGTTATTTTCTGTTTCTATCAAGATGTGTCTCTTTGAACTTCAGGGCAACCTGGCTATGAGATCTTGAAAAGACCTAAATGGAGTATGAGTGAAGTTGTACACTATACACAATATCATGTTTACGTAGAGTTTCATTCTTGCTTGCTGCACGGCAGGCCATACTCTGCGCTCTTCAATTCATCATTTAGCAAATCATACACTCCGGTTTCATTCAAGAAGTGAATAGTAGCATAGATTCCATAAGTGCTTGAAAATAACCTGTTTAAACATAAATATTTTGGGTATACTCCCAAATGTAATCAAAATTGTTCATCGTTTTACACTGGCATGTTTATTGTTTTCTTGAAGATGGATAGTGTTGGAATTTTTAACACTCCCCATGACTTACATATGCACAAATAACAACTGACACTAGGTTTAGATCAACTGATTAAGGGGAATTTTTAACACTACCCATGATATAGACATGCACAAATAACAACTGACACTAGGTTTAGGTTAACTGATTAAGGGCTCTTTCGCAATGCTTTTGAAAAGCTGACAGTTGTTTATGATATAAAGAAGCTGATTTTGAACACGTTTAAATAATTTTTTGAAAGTATTTTATCTTACTAAAAGAGTTTCTAATGAAAGTTAGCTTAAAGTGCTCTTTTACAAGAAATAAATGCAAAAGTAGAAGGCTTGTCATACAGTCCCTAAGCAAAATAATGTTGCTTACCTACAACAATTCAGATGTCAATTAAGTGATTGAATATCTTAAGTAGGACCAATCTTTATGGTTAATAAGTCCAATCATTTGATGTTATTTAATTGATGCAAAGCAGGCCACACGAATAACATTATTCGATTAGAGTACACAATCTTAGTTACTCTATGGACTTAAATTTACTTTTAAGCAATTCAAACCATTTGTAACTTTTTACTTTAAAGTTTAGCCAAACACATTGAAATAAGTAAACGTGAATCTTCATTAAACAAGGATTAATAATTTCTTCACTTAATTCGTATAGAGAATGAAGTGTTGTGAGTGGGCAACAAAACTGATTTCTTATCTAAACCAGATCATCTGAAGTTACACTTAAAATAAGGTTATTCATTCAAGTTTACTAGAATCATGTACACAACATACAGGGATTGAACAGTATGCCATTCATCAAAGGTGCGAAAATGGTACAACAGTTGACTAACTTATGAACTAGCAACTTATTATATACACGTACAAACGATACAGACAAAAAGTCAAATGAATTTCTAATCAGATAGTGATGAAACGATCCACTTGAAGGCGGCAAAAATAGCTACTTTCATCTTATTCAACATCAAAATAGGCTTTCAGGCTCAAGTAGTGCAATCAAAACGTGGTTACAAGACCCATACCCAATTCTTCGGCGAGTTCATCCCACACTGGAAGGAGTGTCAATACTACGAGGATAATTGCTGTTGTAAAAACCGTCTTTCGCCAAGTGCCAACTTCTGATACGTCGTTCAAACATGGTTTCTCGGGAGTCCTCTGCATATGGTACGCATAATAGTTATAACACTTCTCTGCCCAAAATCAAAATCACAACTCCAGTGCTATTTTTATTTTCTTCATTTCGTGTAGCGCTTCTAAAGGTTTGCTTACCTGACATATAAGCACATATAATCCCCAAGGAAGCGATAAAGGCCCACCGAGCTGACAGTAACAAACAGGAAACCTTTAGCAATATAATCGTTTCTGAACAAGTAAATCGAAGGAAGGTAAATCCTTAACAGGGAAGTTCAAAACAAAGCATTTGGCAAAGTGCCCAGCAACGATAGTATTGACATTTGGAACCCATCCACCCCAACCCCCTAAAAAATAAAGCAAACCTCTCCTCCATAAAAAGAAAAGATAGAATGAAAGAAAAAGGCACCCACCAGAAATGAAAAAGGGAGGAAGAAAGGGTAGTAATGGAAGCTTTAGTAGTAGAAGAGATATCTTTCAATATATTCTGTTATCTACCACAACCATAAAACCATATATTTAATATTGAAGATTTACTAAAATGAAAAATGAACTTCAAAAAATGATGGACCAATTGAAGACAAATCATACCACTCCTAATCCCAGCAATGTGTAAGTGGCCAAACCAGAAGCAATCAAGGCACTTTTTCCAAATGCTCCCTGTTGAAGAATATGAGAAATAATAGTTCTTAACCTCATCATGGTTTGAATGTACACAATTGGTTCCTAATAAAATTAAAAATGCACATAAATACCCTAGCACATGTAAAGCTAAAAAATGAAACTAAAACATAATTGAAGAGCTATCTGATCAATATGTTTGACGGTGTGCAGAAAGCTACTCAGCGCTTAATGGCAATATTTAAAGCTTTCAATAATTTATCAAAGTTTCACTTTAGCTGAAGCAGTTCTCATTTACAAACAGCTGTTTTCAAGAAGTTCAAAATAGTGTAGCAATTCCAAGATAAAGAATGGAAAAACGATGTAGACCATAAATGTGAAAATTGCAACTGGATTGTAATACAGGACAATCATATGATCCAATTTGATCAACAATGGAACTATAGATTCAATGGTGAGCGGGATGAAAGTAGGGCCATAAGTAGGATATCAAGATGTTACGATTTCATAAGGACCCAACTTTAGGCCAAATGAATACAGAATCACATCTACGATTGTAGGATTTTACAACCTTTTGGGCAAACCTGTTTGAGGGCTAAATCATCCTTTCTTTTTCTCAATTTTAAGTGGTTGTTCTGGTCCACTCACATTTATATAGGAAAAAAGAATATTAGCAGCTCAACACCTTTTTGGTACATAAAATATGGAAAAGGATTTCTGTTTCCACATTGCAGAGCATTGAACAGATATTTCTACCAGTTGTAGTTGAACTAGTTTCATACTTAGCCCCTGTTTGGTAACCATTAAATTTTTCATTCTCATTCTTCTACTCATTTTCAACCACACATTCTTCAATAAAATAATATTTTCCATCACATCAATAACTTTTCCTTCTTTTTCAACCACAAATTCTACATAAATCTACTATTCCAGAATACATT
>CAIGRP010055626.1:0-13948 GCA_903798385.1 Fraxinus cuspidata
TAGGTTAAATTATCTTTTTGTATTAGCCTCCTCTTTGTTTTTCATTATTTCTTTAGATTGTTTAACATGGGTACATTAATAAAGACCAACCTAGACGTTCAAATTGTTATACAATCATGAATTTATAATATTCCTTCTAGGAGTTCAATGGCGACCAGAAATAATAATTACTATAAAGACTGTCATTTATAATAAGAAAAATGTTAAATGTACACGGGAGTTGATACTCCCGTGTACACTCCCCTCACGAGAGCCTACGGCCAATAAAATAATTGTGGACCCCCTTCTTGTGAGGGGGGCATTTACACATGTACGTGTAGCAAAGCCCTTATGTTTATTATAAATACATGTCGTTAAAATTAAGGGATTATTTATTATTTTAACCCGCATTCAGAGGGGGATAACATGCTTGTTTTAGTTGCTACTCTTGTTCAAGTTTTATCTCAAAATTTTATTTAAGGGAAATTAGCACATAACGTTCCCACATTTTACTGTCATTGTGGAAAACGTCATTATCTTTCATTTTTTTTGACATTTTCACTTCACATTTTATTGCGCAGAAGGTCATTTTCTCAATTAAAATTGTGAAATAACGAATATACAATTCCCTTCAAAAAAAAAAAAGGGAAAAAGAAAAAACTAATTGCAATCATAGTCTCAAAATTTTTTGAAAAGCGCAAAACAATCACAAATAAATTATTAAAAAGGTAATTAGCACATAATGTCCATACCTTTTATTTTTTTGGCGTTTTTACTCTTAATTATTATTCAAACCATCATTTCTATCCATTTTCATCAAATTTTTCAATTAAAATATGTGAAATGACGAATATACCCTCATATTTAAATAGAAAGTTAAAGAATTAATTGCAACCATAGTTCCAATTTTTTTTTAAAAAAAGTGCAAACGAATCCCCAATAAATTATTTTAAAATTTTTAATTTTTTTTAAAAAAAAATACAAACGAATCCCAATTAAATTTATTAAAAAATTAAAAAAATATTAAAAAAATTAAAATGTGCAAACGAGTCCCAAATAAATTATTAAAGAATTAAAATTTAAAAGGATATTTTTTATTTAAATAGAGTGTATATTCATTATTTCACTATTTTTTATTGAGAAATTAGATGAAAATGATGATTTGCATAATCAAATGTATAATTAAAGGTGAAAACGTCAAAAAATGAAAGATTTGAACGTTTTTCGCAATAACAATGAAAGATAAGGATATTATATACTAATTACCCTTTTAATAATTTTTTTGAGACTCGTTTGCGCTTTTTGAAAAAATTGAGACTATGATTACAATTAATTTTTTCCTTTTCTTTTATTTAAAGAAAATGATAGATTCATCATTTCACACTTTTTAATTGAGGAAATAAATGAAATGACATTTTGCACAATGAAATGTGAAAATAAGGGTGAAATGTCAAAAAATAAAAAGTATGAATGTTTTCCACAATAACAATGAAATGTGTAAATGTTATGTGCTAATTACACTTTTATTTAACCATTGTCTTGACCGTGTTACCAAAAATAAAAAAATATAATAATAAGCCGATTCAACAAGATAATTCCAAAACTAAGATAAGGCTATACAGTATAAATTCCAAATCTCTCAAGAACTTAACAAAAATGCCCTTGATTTCTGGGAAGAAGATTTCATTCATCTATTAGGAAGCAGCAATTTTTCCACCTTACGAGACTGCCCACTGCATTTGATATTCGCCAAAATGACACCAAAATCTAGCATTGCTGCTATTCCTAGGTAGCTGCAACTCTCCTCATCTTCCTTCGTTCATTGTAGAAAACAGCAAGAAGCATGTCATCTTCGGCTTCCAGTTCTACTGTCTTATTTGGACAAGTTTCATCTCTGATTTCTACTTCCAACATCTGACAGGAACAAGTTTCATCTCTGGCTCTTCGTCTCTTTCGCTGGTAAGTGTAGAGGAGACCAGGCCCATTTGAGCTGTTCTGTACCTCAAAAATTTGGTCCTGCTTCCTGAGAGATTCATCCATCTTTGTTGAAGAAAAATGTTTTTCCTCAGAACCTGATTGTATAGGGAAAGAAGCAAGGGAGGCTTCATACTCTACTGTTTTGAACAATTTATCACAGGGAGCTTGTTTATCCTTGGACCTTTTCAGTTTCTCCTGTGAGCGAAAACTAGATGTCATGTAATTCCCACTTTCCATAATGACAGGTGCCGAACATTTTCCTTGTACTAAACACTCCTCGGATTGCATTTCTGAATTCTCTACACGTCGCAACTCATTGTGTCGTCCAGAAGATACTAAAAGATCTTCATCATCTCCTGATACTTCAGTCCCAAAATTGCTCCTGAAATGCTTATTACGTTTCTTGCTACAATCCCCATTTGCATCATCAGCGCCTTTGCTCATATCATTGGTTATCTTTTTCGCCTTCAATAAGTTTGCATCTTCAACAAGAGTATGCACCGTACTCAAAGTCTCTGTCACTTCCTCATGGGATTCATTACATCTCCTTCTTGGACGTAATTTAGAAGCCTTGTTAATCTCAATAGCATCTTCCCCACCAACATCAACTAACTCATCACCCATGGTTATCATCAATATATTTGGATCAGTAAGAGGTGATGGATCTTCTTCTGTCGGATTAGAACCTTCACAATCCTCCGAAGGTTGAGACATCCATCTTTTTCCCTTAACTGAATGCAACCTCTTGCTCCTTTTCTTCCTTGGGAAAGATCTGCCATGCACATTCTCAATCTCATCACCATTTGTTAACCTTTTAACTTCTTCTGGAGAGATCTCACTATACATATCCAAAGAAAAAATAAATCTAGAATCAATACAAATACATAGCATAGTAGCTATAGAAGCAAAGAACAAGAAAAGAAGAGATAGCTACCCAGAAGCATTTTTTTCAGTACAATTCTTCCCTCTCCTACACAGACAAGGAATCAATCAGTCCCAAGAAAACAAAAAAGGATAACACCATAAACACTAGAGTGAATCACAGAAACAACATACCTTGATCTTCTTCTTTTTCTACTAGGAGAGTCAACTTTTTTGGATTCGGTGATACAATTTGGCAAAGGAACAAAGTCATTAGGTCCAAGGGCAGGTCGCTCTGACTCCCTATCTACAAAATTGGAAATAAGTGCAACCCTTTGTATCTTTCTAGCTGCTTGAAGCTGAGGCACTTCATGTGGAAACAGCACCTTCCATCTCCTAACAATTAGAGTGATAAAGAGCACTACAAAAATGAGAATCAACACCACACAAGATTATCAAACTCAATAAATCACTTTTCACTGCCATGATAAATCCTTACCTACGACACTGATTATCAGTACGTGGAGGAACACATGCAGCAACTTTTGACCAGTAATATCCGTGTTCTAAAATGGCTGCTTCCAACTTTGAATCCTCTTCTTCAGTCCATGCAGCCAGATTCAAAGAAGGATCTAAGCAATTGACCCATCTGCCACATTACAAAGTGCGTAACTCAATTAAATTGAATAAAATCATATCTTAAGTATCACATTATAAAACAAAGAATACCTTTCTCTGCACTGCGCCTGTGTCCGTCCAGACACAAACTGAGCTACTTTCTTCCATGTTTTTGGCCCAAAAAATGTTACAGCGACTTTCAAACGTTTGTCTTCATCTTCAGTCCATCTTCCAACCTTTTTCCTGGTTGGATGAAGAGTTTTCATCCATCTGCATTTTCCCGGGGGAGAAAAAAAATCAATGAACTTAAAAAGTTTCATAAAACGTTTTAAAACAGGGTAAATGAATAACTAGAAGCAAACAAGACCAACTCGAGCACTTGGATATCATTCTGATGAATTACAAACATCAACTATTGTAGCTTGAAAGGAACGTCACCAACACGAGACCCTAGGAGTTAATTTCAAGTTCTTTTTCCATTATCTCTTTCATTGTTTTATTTTGAGGGGAGGAAAAAAGAAGGTGAATGGTTTGAGTTTTGGCATGTGAAAGCCAACGGGTTAAGAATTTTGCTTAAATCATAGTTGGTTGGGCATTACAGATTTCACCAATATAATCACGAAATGGCTTTATTTTGGGACTTCTAGAACAAGTTTCTGACAAAATTCAATCTTCAGCTAACCAGCACTAATTCTTCGATGTACCCATCGTTTGAAGTAACCATTGAACCATTGAAAATGAGTTGGACCATATAATTCAATCTAGATGGTTGCTGAACCACATACCACAGCCCCAGTTACAAAATCTGCAAAAATAAAAAATGGTTGGTGCAACTGGAAAGTAAGGATTCAATAATTCCTAGGCACAAACACTAAGAATAGACCTGCTAATATGCATAAAGTCCACACTTCAATATAATGAGAAGTTATTCATCCTTGAATCGAAGGATCAAAAATTCCAAAACCATGCAAAATTCAAGTACTCTTTTCCTCCCAATCAGTAAGAACTGAATACCCAGACTCCAGGACTATATAAGCCTATGATAGACTCCTACCAAGTCTAAATACCTTATAAGGATCCAGAACAATTGAGAAGCACATTCAGTTAGGGGCAGGGATAGTTTGGGGAAAAAAGGGGGAAATAGTAGTATAAATGTAATAGGAGAGGGAGCCAAATGGGAGGGAAATATTGAGAAGTTGGTTAAGCCAATTAGGAGAGATCCAGCCTCTCGAATGCTTGGAATTGTTCTTTCAATTTTCTTGTTTTCCAGTTCATTTCAATTCAATACAATCTTCAATACAATTGTTCTTAGTTTACAAACAATTGCATCAATCCATCTATGCTACATCTCTGCTGCTCAATTGATGGCTACTCTTGCTAGAATTCTGCCAACCAGCTGTATACAAGAGATGCTGGTGCTGCTGTGGTGAACTTCTACTGTAAATATGTGGCTGTGAACTAGGATTTGACGTGTTAGTGAATTTGTAAGATGTATAATAATTGTTGGAGTGAGATGTAGTATAGGTGGACTGATGCAATTGTTTGTAAACCAAGAAGAATTGTATTGAATTGAAATGAAATGAACTGGAAAACAGGAAAATTGAAAGAACAATTCCAAGCATTCGAGAGGCTGGATCTCTCCTAATTGGCTTAACCAACTACTCAATATTCCCCCCGCCAATTACTCAATATCACCCCCACCTCCCCCCCCCCCCTGGCTCCCTTTCCTTTTACATTTATGCTACTATTTCCCCTTTATTCCCCAAACTATCCCTGCCCCTAACAGAATGCGCTTCTCAATTGTTCTGGATCCTTCTAAGGTATTTAGACTTGGTAGGAGTCTATCAGCCTATCACCCACAATGCACCAAAAACCAAATTTAACCACTCCCAGAGAAAACCCATTAATTGCAATTATCTTGGAAAATCCAAAGGAGGTTTTCTCGGATGCTCATGGAATATTTCTAGATCTCAATAGATCCATTGACATACTATATAGCTGCCAAAAATCATAAGCTAGCAAATATATTGCACTACATATACAACTTTCTTCACTCCAAACTCCCAGTTTTAGTACAGTCACATCAGTAATACTCCCAACATTCCCATAAACTGGTCAACCCTAAATGAGTTACCGTGGGCAGAAAACCATATCCTGTCTCCTTGTTGTAGTAACAGGACCAGAGTGCCAAAGAAAGCTATTTCAAGGATATTGTTTTACATTGCCAAGATTGTTTAGGAAAAGAGGAATTTCCTATCACATGAAGGATATAAAATTAGGAGGAGCTAATTCAAACCTCTACATAAAATAAGAACTCTAAAATACAAACTATTTTCATCATTAGAAAGAATTCATTAAGTTTCGTATCCTAAGGATGCAAACTATTTCGTATAGTGTCAGGAACTAATGTTTGTGTAACCTCAACATCCACAAGCTAGCTAACAGAAATGGTACTTGGAAAGTACAATAAACAGTTACTTCTTATGGATTTTCATGATTGTGTAAGCAAAAATGGCTATACACTTGAAATGGATGAGGGTTATAATATATATCAACAAACCTTAAGGGGTGTTTTTTTGGCCCTATTTAACTAAAAACTGTAGAATGCAGACTAGCTTTGAAAAAAAAAATTCATGGAATAACTTCTGGCCTGCTATGTTAATGCAACATAGTATCCATGCTTCATATCCTAAATAGGCTTTTTCATTCAGTTCACAAAGTTTTAAAAATCAAACTCATCATTGAGCATGTTGACTGACCTATTAGAGCACTGGGTACCTGTCCGTCCTTCGATCAGGGAAGCAACTTGTTGCCAATTACTCTCACCAAAATTTTCTACAGCAGCACGGAGTTGATTATCTCCCTCCTCCGTCCACTCCCTTTTGAGTATTGAAGCATTAAGACTCCTTTGATAGCGTGCTAAGCATTGAAAAGGGGTCCTATTTGTTCCCAGTGAAACGGCAATATCTATCCAGTTACTTAGCCCCTTCTGCTGGATATTATGCAAAAGATTCTTATCCTCCATTGTAGTCCATGGATGTCCATTGATTAAAGGGTCTTCAAAGTTCAGCCACCTGCAAGAATTTAATAGACTTTAGTTATGTGGAAAACAAAGCACACTATGATTACTGTACATGTTCAGCAACCACAATGCACAAACTTAGCATGCCTCCAGATGAAATGGCAAATATATCAGGATAATGTTGACGCCAATTTAACGGTTAAAGAAGTTTGGACATTTAGTTACACCAATATGCTGCAACACAAAATCTTCAGTTAATTAAGAATTTATTTAGGTCAAAATAAAAGTTACGTGATTTTCCATTGTTGTCCGCTTGCAAAAATGTTGCACCTTTCGTCTCTATTCTCCATGCAAGAGCCTCTGGCACTGTAAACTTATTGAGAAGTGTGTGAAGAGAGAGAGAGAGTAAAATAAGAAACAAGAAGTGGCTGTTTCTTTTATCTTTCTAAATTGGTGAAAAGGCCTGAAAACCATCAGCAGTGTGAGCTGCCTGAGATTTTAACAGCTCTTCATAGAGGTACAGTTAGGTTCAACAAATTTAATACAAAATTTGAGTTTGGGAACCATTTGCCCAGAAAATTAGAATGGAAACCCAAAAGGAATCTTCATATAAAAATTGGACTAAAGGTGCAAAACATAATTTAATTTCAAGTATAAGACGCCAGTGAAGTTATGGATCTCACGATCATTCTGTCGACACTGCACTAACTATTGTGAATTTATTCAATAACATCAACCAAACCTATTAAACCAAAGGTTTTACCTTGTCGGGTCTTTCATTCACAGTTTTTAACTTCTAATAGAAAGTGTGTATTATTCAAGAGATCAGCTTTACCGTTAAGCAAGACATACCCAGAGAATCACATGCAGCATTTGCATAAAAAATCATGAATGTTGTTCTTCCTGTTAAAAAATAGTCAACCCATCTAACCTTGCTTGACATTCTACACCAGTACGGCAAGGAACATACATGAAAGCCAGTTGTTCCCAATTGACCTTGGGCAGGAATGATCTCATTATCTCAGGGGTTATATCAAGATCTTTTATTGATGCAACAATGCTATCAACATTATTTGAATCTCCAGAAGATACATCTCCATCACTGAAAATAGAGAACATATAAGACTAAATAGTCCAATGAGAATAAATTATAAATGCAATTCTATTATCTGGAGAAAAAGCTATTAGAAAAAGAGTGTATTCTAGTAACTGGTAATTCCAGGACTCATGGTATAACATACTGATCTCAACCAGTGATGAAATGGGATGAAAAAAGGGCCACTGCATGCCTTCAACTACTCTCCACTAACTTCCCATCACAAATATATATTTCTATATTTTACATTAGATCAGAGAAGGCAATGGGTACAAGATGAGGCAGTCGCACGCCACCCCTTCTTTTAAAAAAATGAAAAAGAAAAAATATAAATGGGGTAGGATTCAGTTAACTTGCAAACTGGTAAACAAACCAGGGGCAAGTTTTCAAATTCTCAACACAAGCAAATTCAGGTCAGTGCCCCCAGTTCAATATTATATAATTCAAAATAGTTGTTATATATAAGGCACTACACTTGGATAATTCTTTTTAAGTCCAAACAAAGAAGGTGGAGGTAAGCCAGGGTGGTAACATCATTCATGTTTCACATACATCTTAAACTACTCTTAGGGTGAATTGATTGCATTTATTTTCCATAGAAAATGTCAGTTTTTCACTCAAATTCCTAGTTTGAAGTGTTTAATTGCTATTTTTTTCCATTGAAAATATTTTCCAACTTTTTGAAAATATGCCTAATTTTCCATGTTTTTAAAGAAAAGATTTTCTTTGAGGGGAGTAGGTATTTGTTTTCCTCAAAACAAGGAAAACATAGTCTTTTCTAAAAGATATTTTTTATGCTAGTCAAACACACACTTACAGTCTTCTCCAGCATTATTTCAAATATGCTTAGTCTCTGTATAAATTTAGCCGCTAGATTAGATTACTTCATATTCAGAAATTTGAATTAAAAAATCTTTCATCTTTCTATACTTCCGTAGTTTCATATAATTCATTATTTTAAAAGGCAAAAGCAATGTACATGAAAGTCCAATGATCTATGCATCAGAACTTTCACCAAGCAATAGTAAATAGTCATATCATATGTACAAATTATGCGTTGATACTAAAATTTTGCAAAATGAGTAGAAAACAAAATCCTATGTTGAGATTATTACATTTATTAAATAGATCATGAGGGGTTCAAAAACCAATAAGCAATACTATTTCAGATGCAGCATCTCATAGAATTAGCAATACACTGTTATATGCATATAACCTAATGTATTTACTTTACATCCATTTTTTTACTTCAATGGTGACAAAAACTAGGATTTACTTCCAATAAACTTGGACTCAGATAGGATAGGTGAATCGTTTTTCTTTTACTCTAGAGTTGCTAATGTTGTAAAGACTAATGAAATCAAATCCGTAGTTTACTCAAATCATGTCAAATTACTCTTGTGCCTGAGAACATCAACATGTCTCAACTATCTATATCATTGTTCCCATATATCCTCATTTCTTATTAGATCATTCTAGGGAGGTCATGTATATATTTTTATTACCTCATTTTTGCTACATTCATTATTAGAATTTTTTCCCTCCAAATACTTAACAATCAGTAACATAAAATTATCTGGTACTCTCATTACATAGAACCCCTTTTTAACTTGACTGGTATCTTACTATCTTACAATCACAGAGTTCCTGTACCCTTTTCTTATGTGGTCAATATTGTTCATATCTAATTGTAAAAATCCTCTTCAGATCACCATTCCTTTTTATTGTATACCTAGAAGTAACTTCCTTGAGAAAACATAATCCCATATTTTAACTCAGGCATCATCATAGATCCTACTTATGCTTAAAGGACATCCAATGTTTTCCACCTGATTCTATAACCCTTAAATTCCAGGGTGCTACTGGAAACTTTTCTCATGGTTTAGCCACCACAAGTTGCCAGTTAAGTTTATCGTGTGCTCTTTTTCTGTTGGAATGCTGAATTATTCTATGTGACTCACAAATCAAGTAACAAAACAGAAAACTGAAGTGCTCAAATTAATGCATCAAATACAAAAAGTAATAAAATAGAAGACTGAATTAATGCATCAGAGACACAACTAAACAAATTTAGTTTAACCATTCAAGAAAATCAGTGGTTGGGAATCATGTCTAAATTAACATGAATATTTAGATCACCATTGTATTCTAGTCTAGTTCATATAAATGTGTATTCCACAGAAATAATGAAATAAACATAATCTGTAATTTCAACATCATGTAATGAACAACTTCCACGTGAAGCTGTATCCTGTTATCCTAACCATCACTCTATCTGCATTAGCTGCACACTAGTTGATATCCGCAGGTTTCTCATTCTTGTACTTCCAGACAAACTTTCACAGTGTCTCTCAAAATATTTCATAATACAATTTACAAAACCACAAATGTAACTTCCCATACTTGTATTCAATATTTTACTATGTGCAACATGCCACGGAATCAAAAAGCCTGTCCTTTGACTTTAGCCTTTTACATAATTTACAATGACCTGAATAGTTCAAAATTCTATGTAAATTTTATTATTTGAAGTTTACCTTACAGCAACTAAAATTGCTTCAATGTATCAAGGTTCAGACTAGTACATTACGGACATAAAAAAGGGTTTAAGATAAGCAATTATCCTTTTATGTATGAATGTTACACTCAGGGTCTTATTTAAGCTACATACAGAAGTTGCCCGTAACATGAATCAATTGAAGAAACAATTAAGGCATACTGCATTCCCCGAAGTGGCCTCCATTTATCAAGCACATTCCGAAAGAATAATACCTCAACAGATCGATGGATTGCTGAAGCAGCATTTTTTGGAATTGTTGTTTCACGCCTTTCATGAGATTCTCTCTTTCTTTCTTTGACCAGTTCTCCCGATTCAC
This sequence comes from Fraxinus cuspidata, assembly GCA_903798385.1. Classification (NCBI taxonomy): domain Eukaryota; kingdom Viridiplantae; phylum Streptophyta; class Magnoliopsida; order Lamiales; family Oleaceae; genus Fraxinus; species Fraxinus cuspidata. The sequence goes on from CAIGRP010055626.1 coordinate 10,430, forward strand.
TGAGACTGGAAAGTTTGTCAATGCCTCTTTATATTTAGCAACATGTGAATTCTCTGGTGGTCCCTTGTATATGGCAGAGATCTTCTTCTCATTGAACTACAGGAATTAAAAAGCGTGCTTGAACATCAAAAGGAAAAATAATATAACTGCAACAATCAGATATATTATGTATTTTATATTTCATGCTAAACTTAGATATAATAAAAGCTGAAGGTAATCATATCCGTTTCATAAGATCTCGGTGTGAATATAAGAGATTTGACTAAACAACAAAGAAACTGAACCATAAAGTTCACCTCCAAGAAACCAAATAAATATAAAAATATTAAAGAAAATCCAATGATCAGACATATAGTTATCAGAAACAAGGACGAAATCACATTAAAATATGGTAACAGAAAATAACAACTCTGACACTGACCTTTGTATTTGCTCTTAGCTTTGGCACTGATATTAACTGCACACGAGCGTCCTTCTTTTGTGAAAAAGCTCGCCCAGTTCGCTTTCTACATGCAACCTGAAAGTCTTTCAAGATTTTGACACGATCCTTCAGCCTTTTAATTTCTTCAATCCTTGCTTCTATCTCCCCCAGCTTACTTCGTATAAGTTTTTGACAAGATCTGTTCTTCTTAATGGCATCAACAAATGCCAGTGCTGAACTCGGGAAATCAGAATTTCTAACTGCCAACCCAGCAACATCATTAGATCTCGGCCCATTCCACTCAATTAAGTTAGAAGGCCATGCACCAACAACACTTTCATCATCACATGCTTCTGTCAGCTGGGCAGCAGCTTCTTTTGTATCTACACAATTGGAAAACCCTTCCTGAGCATTAGTTCTCTTATCAATCAAATTATTGGAAGTTTCCTTTTCCGAATCTACGACAGTAGCGCCCACTTGCTCAGGTATATACAAAAAATCCTCCACACTTTCTTTTAAGGCACCTGTACCCAATTGTGCAAAATTCAAAAATGATAAGGCACAATTAAATATCAGCCTGAAAAAGATTCTCTCATCTATCAAATTCCATAGGAAAAGAATAAGAATAATAGGCAATAAGAAAAGCTTCAAATCCATGAACAAATCATTATTAAATTGAAATTTTATAAAGGATCCAAGTAGAATTTTGGGAAAAAAAAAGGAACTATGAACTCAAATTAACAACTTAAGTCACAAATACATAATTACATATAATACATAAAAACAAAGGTAAAGAAGAATTACCATTATTTTTGGTTTGGCTCAAAGATTAAACTGCGCAAACATGAATCATATACAAAGCATATGGAATTCATAAGCACGAGGAAATATCATAAATAAAGACTTTCTGCAACCACTTCAAACTAGTTGAAAGCAACCAGTCCTTATTCTTTACTTTCAAAAATAGCCAATTAGTGCAAGATAAATTCACAATTGAATAAAACATTAACATTTCAAATTATAAGTCCCCAATTTTATAATATAGACAAAACTTAGATTTTTCCTGCAGAGTAGAAACCAAGTAAATAATAAAATCCGTTAAAACAATTCAACGTAAATAAAAGAAAGACACATTTACCATCATCATAGGCCATGAAACGCAGTTGGATGGCACGTAGGGTCTCAAAATCACCATCATCACCATCATCACTATCCAACCCAAGTGGCGGTAGCGTCAACAGAGGTTTCAGAGTCAGCGGCTGCTCAGCCTCTATCGAATCCGAAAATCGTTTCTGAATATTCCGCACCAATTCAATGTCATCCTCCCGATCATCGTCATCCGAATCAGACTCTAATAAAAAACCACCGCCGGCGGCGGAATGGGATGCCACAGAGAGCGATACTTTGTGGTCGTCAGGGTTTGTGCCGGTTAACTGAAAAGCACGCTTCAAAGCTTCCATGTCTTCACTGAACCCATCGTCAGAATCGCTATTCAACAGTTGTTCGTCGCACGAAGGCATTTGGAGAATTATTGAGAGAGAATTTTGGAAGTTTGGAATATGTAGGGGTTAGGGCTTTGTAAAGAAAAGCGAAATAATTGAAAGAGAGAGAATTGGCGGTAACGGCTAATTGGAGCTCAAACCGTGGCCCATTGGGTCGGACCGAAAGATCCACTTTTCAAGGGGATAATTAGGTCCACTGCGGCCCATTAATTGAAAAATTGACTACTACCCTTTCACTTTTAAAACTTCCTATAACCGTATAATATACGTTCTCTCAGATTAAAAATGAATACAATTCAACCCCAACCAAACCCTAAATCAATGATTACTCTCTACCAATTCCGAGTGATTTCAGGTGATTTTAATGATTTTGGTCGNTTAATTGAAAAATTGACTACTACCCTTTCACTTTTAAAACTTCCTATAACCGTATAATATACGTTCTCTCAGATTAAAAATGAATACAATTCAACCCCAACCAAACCCTAAATCAATGATTACTCTCTACCAATTCCGAGTGATTTCAGGTGATTTTAATGATTTTGGTCGATAAGATGTACCTCTTTAACATTTCGATCAGCCATCGTCAAACCCTACATCTCTCCATTCATTCCATTCGAGGTCAGGATCGGAGTTTTGTTAGTTTTTCTGGAAGAATTCTTTTTCTTTCTCTTGTAATTTGATTTTTTTTTTTTTAAGACAATGATTAGAAATGAAGTTGTTTTAGGATTCTTATTGAAATTATGAGATACTTGCATTGGCAAGTATTCAAGAAAGATTCGCAGTGGCATCAATGATAGAACTGGCAAAGCGCGTAGGAAGAAGGGTAGTGAATGGTGGCGAAATAAGGAAGAAGAATAGGGAACGGCGGCGGAATAATGGATTTGGACGCAATGCCCGATGCATTGAGGTCTAAAGTAGCGAATTTTGCTCATTGACGAGGATTCATCGAGTAGCCTACGCTAAAGACCAAGTTGCCCCATTCTACTCCCCTACCTTAGATCCAGGTAAATGTACGTAATTTTTCGTAATAGAAATGTTTCTTCTCTCTCCCAATTTTTCTTTAATTGAATGTTTTTCAGAATTATGTCTCTAATGCAAGGGTTGAAACTTTCACTATGTTGAATCGACTTCGCATGTTTAATGAATATTGGGGAATTCTAAATCTGCTTTAGAACAATCCACTCAACTTTAGAAAAAAGACTTGATGAATCCCTTTTTTTACTGGGTGCAAAGTGAAGGGTGATTGCTACTTTAATCCTTGAAAATCTTAGTCTTCTCATATATCTTTCAATTTGTGTAAACTACTGACGTCATTGACATTCTGCCTGTTGGAGGCATTTTTACATGTATTGTTGGTAATTGCATAAGAACAAAGTGGGAAAATCATATATCATGGTTTGATATCTGTGATGATTTTTTGAAGTTCTACCTTGGTAGTGTTATGAGTATGGGGACTAATACTAGAAAACAATAATGCTTCATAACCATTAAGTAGAGCCATCAAATGAGTTGATCAGCTATTATAGCATGAAAATAGAAATCCTTTGAGAGCAAAATTTTGGCATATTATGTAACGCCCCAAAATTTCAAAAA
>CAIGRP010055660.1:0-18289 GCA_903798385.1 Fraxinus cuspidata
GTCCTTGACACTCAGACCAGTTTTGTTATTGGACATTACTTTTAACTCCTAATTTTAGGCTAGCTATAAGTCGATAGTTAACTTTCCTAACCTTGTAGAATGTACATACTCCTATTTATAGCTGTTTAAAGTTCTTGGAATTAAAAATGTGAATTATGACAATCTATTCTCTAAACTTTTTTACATGCATCAGAGCTGGTTTCATGTTGGCATCAGTGAGACACCACCTGCATCTATCAATTCCTGTAAGTTTTATTATCGGACATTACTTTTAACTCTTATTTTTTAGGCGACAGTTTACTTTCCTAACCTTGTAGCTGCAAATCACTGCCCTAAACTGAATGGATGTTACTTTGGTTGCTGGTTTCAGTCCATGAAACCATTCGTCAGCAGGAGAGGAAAAATAGGATATTTGAAAGGTACATTAAATTCCGAAAGGGAGATAATCCATTCTTCCATCGTATCCAAGGTGGAATTTTGAGAATTCCACGGTCATGGTGTGCCTAGTGACTTCCATGGAGTAAGAAATAGGTCAAACTAATCTTTTCTAGCCACTGTACAGAAGACAGAGAATTTTGCATAGACACATGGTCAAGACTAATATCCAAGAAGCCAAACAATGAAGATATTGACCAAAAACTACAGCATTTTTTACAGATCTTCGGTAAGAATAGGATCCTTTTTATGATTCCAAACGGGGATATGCAGCTGACAGTGTTTCTTTTGAAAATATAGAGGAGAAAGAAGGGGCATTTGATTTTCTGGCTAGGTTCAACTAAGAGTTATATGATATGAGAGGAGGAATTGTAAGCAAATGCGCCTTTGCCTTCAATTTGTGAGGACTATTCTATGGAGAGAAGAGTCGAAAAACTGCAACGACAGAGCAGCTACTCATTTCTACCTACAGTCCACAGAAGACTCTGCTCTCAACACAGTTCTAATAGAGAATGTTGCTGTCATTGGACAAAAATTAGAAAAAGCATGAAAAAAATTGAAAAATGTGGTATAATTTCAGTAACAAACCACGACACACGAGAGAATACACCACTCTACAGGGAAAACTCAGAACTAGAAGAAAAACGAACCAAATGAAAGAATGGGCATGGTATGAAAGCTGTGGTAGAAAATATGTACGAAATTTCTTTCGCCAATGGACAACTTGAGCATCTGTACAAATTATTGGCCCAAACATCTCAAAACTCTCCTCTCGTGTTGTAAAGCACATAACGATAATCCCACAACGGTTTTAAAAACTTCAACTTTAAATCAAGTACTATGATCATATATTTTGGTTCATTTCTATGACCAGTCTATCTAATCTGTTTTTTCCTATAATTCATGTCCTCGTAAATTAGATTTTCTAATGGTTCTTTCAATTTTGTTAAGAATCTGCTTTTCTTGTTTCTAACCTTGCTTGTAATCTTCTCACGTCAAAATTACTGAAGATCACTGAACAAGCTCGTTTTGTAAGTAGTATTGACTTTTCTTTCTATTACAAATAAAATAATGCTATGACATTATAGGCTTGTCCATCTTAGTTTTTCTTATTTAAAACAATTATTTCCTCTTTATGAACAAGAACCCTTTACTATTTTCAACATGAGATTTGTCTGTTATCCATACACCAGCAAGCATATTTTTCTCCCAATTCAAATAAAGAGTCCAATCCTTTTCCTCTCAATGGTTTATAACATTTATTGATGATCACGTTAGGGTCTTGTTGGGTTTACATTTAAAAAAAAAAAGTCTTAACACTGAAAAGGTTTTTATAGAATTTTATGTCATGATTTGCACTTAATTGCAAACACAAATTCAAATTCATCAAATTGATAATGGTAATAATATTTTAACGCTATTCATGGACATATTTTAAAAGAAAATGGAACTTTACATCAATCTTCGTGTTACAACACTTCTCATAAAAACAACATTGCTAAGAGAAAAACGTCACTTATTAGAAGTTGTTAGGGTTATCATGTTCACTATTTCTTAGGATGGAAATAGCTCAAACAACTTATTTATGCATCAGATTCTAGGAAAGATCTAAAAGCTTCAAACACCTCTTGATGCTATAGAAAAATTTCCTCATGCTAGACTTTTTAAATAACTTCAACTAAAAGAATTTGAATTTTTTTGTCCTTTCCAACATTCATGTTTTAATCTTATAGAATACAGTTAAGAAGCATGGATACTGACATGGGACACGGGACACGAGACGAAACAACGACGTGACACGACTTTTTTAAAAAAAAGTAGGGCTTAGACACATTCGGGGCGCATCAATTTAAATTCTTTAAAATTTTATAGTTATTTTTATTTTATTTTATACTAACACAAACAACAAATCTTTTAAAATCAGAGGAGCCATTTGTTATATTAAAGTAACTTTAAGTTAAAGTATGCCCTATTTGGTGGCCATTCTCTGAAAAATATTATTTTAAATAGTGAATTTTTAAAGAATGTATGATTAAAAAGTAGGAAAAAGTTTTGAGTTTACGTATTCGAGTTTTGAAAGAATAGGTGACAAACATGAGCTACATATTACTCACAAGGAAAAAAATAATATATGTAAAACAAGTTCAACGTGACTTTTGTAAACAACTGTTTCAATGGTTTAAATTTTTTAATTTACTATAGCGTCCGTGGTGCAAAAGCGGAATTGAAATTCTCGAAACAAGAATAAAGCTAAAAACATGAAAATATGTAGAGAATAATTCAATTATAATATATTGGTTGCTGAAAAGTGTAAAAAGCCATTGTTTATATGGGCAAAATAATTCCCTAATTTTACTAATAGAAGGGGAAAAAAAACTAAAATCTTAAAATGAAACGAAATACTAATCTAAAAGAAAGAAGAAATTATATTCTAATCAAGAAAAAAAAAGAAATAATATTCTAAACAAGAAAGAAGAAGAAAAACAGATAAAACCCTGTACAATAAGAAATCCTATTTGGAATAGTCCTACATTTATTCTCCCCACTTGAAAAAAAACTTGTCCTCGAATTTGGTTGAAGAAAAGAAAATCAATCAATCGAAGAAAAATACTAAAAAGTATCGTCACATATTGAACAAATGTCCGTCTTTTTATAATCCTCAACTGCCTCGAATGACATCAACTTGCCCCTACGTTGCTCATCTTCTCATCCTTAAGGACACTTCCATACGTGATATTCCTTTAGAAACGATGCCATATTCAAACTCTCATTCTCGAACCCCCTTGCTGCACGTATAAACTCTGGAATTTTCAATTGTTTGTGCTTCTCTTTTTTTTTTTTTAACTTCTATTGTGTTATCTTCAATGCTACACTTTTCAATATTTTCCTCGTGTTTATGCAATTCTTTGGAATTCGAATTGCAAAGAAGGTCAACAAAATTTTCTGTGTGCACGTATAAACTCTAGAATTTTCAATTGTTTGTGCTTCTCAATTTTTTTTTACTTCCAATGGTGTTATTTTCAATCCTACACGTTTCAATATTTTCCTCGCGCTTATGCAATTCTTTAGCATTCGAATTGCAAAGAAGGTCAACGAAATTTTTATTCTTAATTTGACAAGCCTCACGTTCGACTCCTTTAACTGGCTAGGTGAATTTCCTTTTTTCTATTCGACATTTCTGATCTTTAGCTTGTTCACCATCAAAGTGTAGCTCAATCTTAGGGTCTTCAATTGCAATTACCAGTGTTTTTTCATCCTCACGCGGATTAGTAGCTCTCGAGTATTCAACTTACATATTCTTTTCTACCTTTATTTTAGTATCATGGCAGGTAACATTTTGATCATTTTAAATGACATCTTTTTTTGACCTCACCGCCAACCTTATAAATTTTTTGCTTTGTTCTTACGAGTATTTGCAAATTGCTCCCTATCATACAACCAAAATACAAACATGCTGTCTCAACCTTTACAAATGGCATCAACACATACCAATTTTGGTGTAAAATTGGAATTGAAATTCTTAAAATAAAAATAAAGTCGAAAAAACGAAAATATATAGAGAATAATGTGATTATAATTTGCTTCAAAAGTGTACAAAGCATTCATTTATATATGCAAAATAATTCACTGATTTGATCAATATAAGGAAGGAAAACTAGAATCATAAAATGAAAGAAAACTGAAATACTACGAGAAAAGAAAACTAAAAATCCTAAAAAGAAACAAAATCCTAATCTAAAAGAAGGAAGAAATCAAATTCTAATAAAGAAAGAAAAAGAAATCCCATTCGTAATAAGAAAGAACAAGATAAAACACTATTACAACAAGAAATCATATTTGGAATAAAATCGTCCTACATCAATATGAGTGTCGATTTCAAACACAACACGACATGTGTAGAATACAAACACACTATCTTAATAGAAGTATCCGTGCGTCATGGTATATGAGTGATGATCATTTTTGGGAAATTTATTCGCATTTACCTAGGCGCCTATTAACAACTTCACCAAAACCTCCTAGCCATCCTTAGTCAATGACCTAAACAACCAAATAAGTCTAAATATATGCTTCCATTAAAGAAACTATGGTAGGTAGAGAACAACTAACTAAATAAACTCAACATGAGCTCCGCATCTATTCTGGGAGGAAAATTCCTCAAAATGGTGTAGAAAATTAACCTCTTATAAATCCTTAGGAGTCCAATCTGAAAATAAGAAACTTGTAAAACGCATGTAGGTCAAATATCATGACCTAGCTAATGCAAAGCATAATTGAATATGAAGGTTGGCCTATTGTTTAAGGGATTGGTCGCCAAACTAATAATGTTCGGTGGATTCATGGGCCTAATCGTGGGATATAGAGAGCTTGATTGACCTCTTCTGTAAGTTATAACTTTTGAGGAAAGTTTTCACATCTTACTACATCGATTTCTATCAGAGCTGGAGGTCTCGTGTTCGAATCTCCTGAAAATGAGGGTGAGCCTATTTGTAAGAGGGTATGGCCCCCGAACCAATAGTGCTCGGGGTGGATCTTGGGCTTGATATGGGATGATATAGAGCTTAATTGCACCTCTCTTAATAGCTATAATTTTTGAAAAAAGTGATTATGTCTCCCAACATCACAAGTATAGATGTTTTATGAATTATCTATTTCTTGGTAAAGGAACTGGATTGTGTACTCTGCATCTCCTTGAAAAGTTTGTCATACAATAGACTTTTCGTTACATATATGGCATCTACCACTAACATATCGCGTGCTAAGATTTGTAAAGGATGGTTTCGTTGTTCCCAAATGGAAAGAAAATGAGCTTAGAAGATAAACAAGTCCTGACAATAATGGAACTTGGTAGTATGTTAATTTGCCTAAAAGGAATGATATGGTGAAGCATATATAGGTGTTCACACTCACTCAAGTATACAGTAGATACGACTAAGCATGAAGAGGTGGACATGCATTCTGTCAAAGTAAAAATAGAAAGCGGATTAATCCAAATGCAATTTATTCCAAAACGAAAAGCCTCTTAAAGATATTCTTACAGAAGGATTCTAAGACAACAACTTGAATTATTGACTAGAAAGCATGGAATGGAAGATATATTCAAGTCACAAGTCATTTCTAGAAAGAAGAATTTATTTGATCCGATTATGTCTAGAGACAAATTAAGAATTCAAAGCCTAATTTCAGGATCAACTTTCCTTCTTTAAATAACTTGGTAAACTCCTAGTTCACGTGTTATTTCTTGAAACATGAGTCCATGTCACTACGAAAAGCACCAAAAATTTGTTGAACAAGAATAAAATAGAAATCTCTAAATTAATAAATTTTAATAAACCAAAGACTTAAACCAACATATTTAAATATTCAATTGGTTGAATGTATATTGAAAATAAGTGTAATAGTATCAACTTATATCATTACTATTAGGTAATTTAATGAAAATCATGAAAAACAATTGAATCAAAAGAAAATATATGGATGAATTGCAAACATGGAAAATTATCTTAATCAAAGCATTTAAATTTCTCACAAACTCATGTTGTTAAGTGTGTTGGTTAGCAAAAATATATTTTACATCAAATCAAATCGAATCCAAGAGAGACTATAATTAGTGACAACAATATTCCACATAAAATGGGGAATTCCATAATTTTACGGAGTGGTTCAAACTAAATAAAAAAATAAAAAAATTAGGTAAAAGGAAGTAACATTAGGTTTGCAACAAACCCTTGAAATTGATAACTAGATTCATTTGAGTACCTTATCCTACTTTCCTTCTTTGAGTAAGCCCTTTTCTCATTTTTGCGTATACAATGAACTAAGATTCCCATTCTCATGATCTTTTCATACTATTTTATTTTTGCGGCTTTGGCTTGTTCATGCCTAAGCATTATTTTGTTTGCCCATTTAGAAATGAAAGTTTCTTTTAATAGTTTTCACCTATAATTGAAGGTTTTATATATGCCTAAGTTCATTCTGTTGTTAACTGCAACTCTTTTCTCTGGAAAAAAGGAGTACTATAATTCTTAACTATCATAAAAAAATGAAAAATTTTGTGCAATTTCTACAGTTTTTTAATACTCCACATGTATAAGTAAGACACAAAAACATGATTTTTACCTTCTTGGGCCTCCCCAAAGGTTTTCCAGATAGCTTTCTGAGCTTTTTGAGCATCATCGTAGGCTGCTTCAATGATTTCTTCACCTCTCCACCTGCCTTTGGTGGTCGACCTGGCCGCTTCCGTGCTGCCAGTGCAACTCCCCCAGAATCTACCACTATAGCACCAGTAGGCATCCTCACAGTAACAGGTGCTACAATTCCACCAATGGCCACAGGTGGAGCAATCCCAGCTACCACATCTCTAGGCTTTGGTGGCCTTCCACGTGGCCTCCCGGCCCCCTTCACCACCCCAGCAGCTGTAACCGTCTTCTTTGGCCGTCCTCGAGCAGTCGTCCCAGTCACAACAGCAGCAGAAGAAGAATCGCTCTTTGGCCTCCCTCTCGGTCTCTCAACACTACCTGACTTAGGCCCCAAACTCTTTAGCGGACGACCAGGTCCCTTCTTTAGTCCACCTTGGTTCGGCCAACCCTGCTTAGGCGGACGGCCGCGGCCTCTTTTCTTTCCATCTCCAGCACCATAAGCATCACCATTTACCGACCCAACAGAAACATACACAGACCCTGGTCCAATAGCCATGTTTAATTCAGTCCCCGGAACAACAATGGGAACGTCATTTGTCATGGGCATGGCCTGTTGTGCTTCAGGAGCAAAAACAGGTATAACATTGGGCACTGCAGCTTGAGCATACTTGGGGGGACGACCGGGCCGTCTTTTGGGCCCAACAGAAGCAGGATTAGAAATGGAATTACCGTTTCCATTTGTAGTAACAGGTACACTAGTAGATCTAGGAAGCTTGTAAGAGTTCTTCACCATGAGTACCTGACCGTTGTTCTTCAACCGTTTCATATGGTGAGTCAACAGCGCCGAGTGAGTGGGTGGCAGGTTCGAATACCGACTTTCTATGTACTTAGCGATGGCCCTTTTGCTAGACCCATTTCTCTCCTTCAATGCCCCAATTGCCGCCGTTATCATCTACCCAAACAACAAAATTAAACCCAAAAACTTGCAAATTAAGCAAAAATTAGACAGATGGTCTTTCCAGTTGGTCTTTCCAGTTATACGTACCTCAGCATAAGTTGGGTGGTTGTGGGCGGGGGCTTTATTAGTTGGAGTTGGGTTCGCTGCGGGAACTATGTGAGCTTCACCAGTTGAGTCAGTAGTTGGAGGTGGTGGATCCATTGATGGCTCCATGCATATACATAAAATATACCTGTATCTATATGTAGACAGAAAAATTGAAAACTGGAAAGGAAGAGGCAGGAGAGGAGACTATTAGGATTGGGATGAGATTGGTGATGTAGGATTGGGGTGGGTGGGGTGTCCAGGTTGTCTTTATCTGCCCTTTATTTATTGCAATTCATCTTCATAAATTGGCCATGGACAGTGTTAAAAATTCCATTTTTTATGTTTTTTTGAATTGGCTCTGTGGTGTCTTTATCTATTTTTTTTTAGTTAAAATTATCAAAAATTAATAAAATCAACAATTAAAAATTTTTTAAAAATTGTATGTCTCATAAAATTTTTATGTAGTTAAAATTAAATATTGATTTTAATTTAAATTTTTATCAATTTTTTTTTTGTTAAACCAGAAAGTGCTAAGTTCAAATTGAAAGGTTTAAACCTCTGTTTGATTAATCTAAAAATCAAATTTTTAGTAAGTTTAGATAAAAATTGATGAAATATTGATAAAATTAATGAGTTTGATGAATTATATTGTTAAAAATAGATTTGAAAAAATATATATATTTAAAAAATGAAGGCCAAACAAGGACTAAATCCTTAACTAGGTTTTGAAATTTCAAATTGCTCTCATCCTAGTTGGGTTCATTACGAATCTTTTTCAATTTCTCTAAGATTAGATTCGTGTTCAACTATGTGTTTGACCCACATTATTTTGGAAGATTGTATTCTGAAATAGTAGATTGATAGAGAATGTGTGACTGAAAAAGAAGGAAAAATTATTGAAACAAAACCTAACCTTCTGTCACTTAAACTCCAAAAGATTAAGGGTGTGTTTGATCCACATTATTTTGAAAGAATGTATTCTGAAATAGTAGATTGATGGAGAATGTGTGGTTGAAAAAGAAGGAAAAATTATTGATGTGGTGGAAAATATTATTTTATTGAAGAATGTGTGGTTGAAAATAAGTAGAAGAATGAGAATGAGAATTTTAATGTGTACCAAACAGGAGCTATATTCAACCCTGGTTTGTTTCTCATTCTTTCAAAAACAAAAAAAATTCTATATACTCATTTTCAACAAAATATTAACACAATAAAATATTATACAAGTAAATTCAAAATTTTTCCTTACTTTTTAACTGCATATTCTTCAAATATTTACTATTCAAAATAATATTTAAAAAAAAAAAAAGCCCACCAAACTGGGGCTCAATTCAACAATTTTGCCATAGATAAAGTTTTTATTATTTATTTAGCCCATGTTTGACACAAATTCTATTAAAAAATTCTTTCAAAACTCATTTTCAACCACATATTTTTTAATAAAATAATATTTTTCATCACATCAATAACTTTTTCTATCTTTTTAACCACATATTTTCATCATATCACAATTTAAAATACAATATTTCATCAATAATATCAATCGAACACACCCTCAAAGGAAAATTTAATACCACCTCATGTTAAAAATAAGAGTAATGCTATCAATTATTAGTGATGTTGGACACCACCTTGTATGACATATAGATGATATTAAACGAAATGTCCAATTAAATGTGATATTATATGATTTATTTAATTGAATCTATGATGTGCTACTACATACAATTGTATTTTAGCATCAATTGTAATATCCAGCATTACTAGTTGAAAAAATTGTTTATGTGATGCTGGACTGAACGACAAATGAGCTGTGCTTACATTGCTATCCATCATCTTAAATTTTCAATTTATAAAATTTCAAATGGACGTACACGTCAAAGGAAACAAAAAAAAAAAAAAAAGATTCAATTTAATTCTTATAAAATATCCTTTCATTAAAAAAAAAAAAAGTCATCTTCTAATTAATCTTCTCATGGCAATCACCTCTACCATTTCAAGCCTTGTTTATCATCTATTGATAATCTTCTTTCATTTTTGAATAATCTTATCTAACACAAATTTAGATAATTATACTTAATAAGTTCAATTAAATGAATTATGTGATATTACATTTAAGTGACTATAATTTAATGACATGCAAGTGTTACTTAAACTAATACTTGACATTAGTTTCATGCCATTATTGATGCTAAAAAAAACATTACTCTTCATTTTTTGGCTTCTTTAGTATCTTTTTTCATGCCATGTCTTTACCATTTTATCTCAGCTCATTTAAGACACTCGAGAGCTACTGGAAGGAATTTAAAAATAAAAATAAAATTGAAGGATTTAACTTTCTACCTTCATGCTATCGTCTTCTTTCCTTTTCAAGGTTCCATTTAAATTTATTTTTTCAACTAGTGAAAACTGAGTTAAAATTGAAAGATTTTAACTTTAACCGGGTTTTGAAATTTCAAATTGCTCTAATCATCCTTGTTGTGTTCGTTAATCACAAATTTCTCAATTTGTGCGACCATGAAGTTAAAGTCCTTCTCCTCTATCACATTAAGCCATTACTTTCACGATAAACAAATATTTGTTCCTTTGGTTTTAGGAGATATTGGCAACTATATGAGATTGGGTCTATTAGGATCTAAAAATATCTTGCAATGAATTTATAGAAAAACTTTCTTTGGATTTGCCCAAAATCTTTAGAATTCATTTCTTTTCCTTTTTTATACCCTTTCATAGATGAATTCCGCATATTTTTACATCTACGATTTACATATACAACAAATATCACTGTCAACGGAGAATTTCTTATTGATTAGGTTAGATATTTTAATTAAAAAAGCTATAAAATGATATAAAGTGCTACCAAAGATCGCCAATGATAACTCATTTGGCAAAAAGAAAAAACAAATAGAATCAAAAATAATAGTTTAAGCTCTTTTTAAACATCAATTTATTTTTTTAAGAAAATCTTTCTCCTCCATTTAATCCTTTCACCCAACACCCCACCGTTGAAGCCTTTTTTTCGATCTTCAAGTTACCATCTTCCCTCATTTTACGCTCTCTTACTACATCTTTTCGGTGCCCTACCTTCCCTTCCTCATCTCCCCTCATTTTCAAACCTTGAGAGCTTCCGAGAAAGAAAGTTTTTTTTTTTAAAATTAAGGAGTTTAATTCTTGCTTTGGTGCTACGGTCTTCTCTCATTTTTTGGTTTCCGTTGTTTTCATTTATTTTTGAACGAGTGAGAACTCAGTCGAAATTGAAGATTTGATCAATTAACCAGGTTTTGAAATTTCAATTTTCTCTAACCATCTTTGTTGTGTTCATTAATGATAAATTGCTCAAATTCTGCGACCTCAAAGATCGAGCCCTCCACATCTATTACATTCTATGTAGCAATTTCGCAATAGACAGAGATATGTTATTTTGCTTTAAAATGCTTTATGATGATACAAAAAATCTCCCTGGTGATGCACCACATAATTACAAATAAGTTGTCGCTTCCTACATCATCTTAAATTTGACAATTTATTATGGTTTGAATCAAAGTCTCGATAAAATTAAAACAGTGTTAAAGTTTAACCTGTCAAAGAGAACAAAGGATACTTTTAAGAATGGCCACGTCAACAAGCTTAATTTCCACTTTGACTTTTTAACTATACTATATTTTCACATTGGCCTTTTAGTTATTAAAAGACAAAAATGTCCTTAAATAAGTATACAATTAAAAAATATTATTTTGTTGAAAAAACAATATTACTCGTTTAGTTTACAATCGAAAACCAAACATTCTTACTTAAAATTTTAAAATCACTTACTTTTCTTATCTGTCTATTCCAACACAGATAAAACTCTCTCAACTTTCATCTGTTTCAATATCAAAATCTCTGAAATTTATCGAATGTTGAAGAAGGAAATATTTTTTTTAATATCAATTACTTCGAATCGGTAAGTATATTTACGTATATTTTATTTCGTTTTCGTTAAATTTTTATACATTTTAATTGATAAAAATAGCCGAAATTTTTTTATGCGTTTAACACTCGGAACAGCTGGCTTCTAGCCGACTATTTTCAGGTTGTTCCGCCTTTTTTTTTAAAAATATTTGTTGCCCCAGTTGAGCCAAATTTTCGACTATATATTTTCTTAAAAAAATTCTGCTTCGTCTTGCTGATATGGTTGTAATGCCAGTTTGTTTCTTTGGTGACTTCGAATTGGATGAGAAAGATCAATGAGTATGGAGATGGACAAGTGATAAACGTGGTGGTATTCCAATTCCCATAACAGAGAGTACAACATATGCGACAATGTACCAAGATTTACAAGACCAACTGAATGTCGATCCTTCTAGTATGATATGGATTTGAGATTTTGATTCAAGGATGATTCATATATTCCGATTCCACATATGACGTTACTTGGGATGAAGAAGTGAATTATCTATTTGAATTGAACAAGATATACACGACTCTTCTTTGTGTGACTTTAGTGAGGAAGGATTTCGCCGAAGGTGAACATGAAGATTCAGTTGGAGGGGATCACAATGCCAATAATTTTTGGGCACAGTGGAAATAGATCGTGAGGATGATGTGGTTATTCTCGAGCCAGTTGTTCCTCATCGTGATCTCATTGTTATACATAGAATTATGTCGGTAGTTCACGACAAAGAGAATGACAATGAATTTACAAATGAGGATTTGATTGCTTTATCCCATCAGAGACATGAGTAGGGTGGGAGCGTAGGGACTGGAACAAGTAGACTGTCATCTAATTCTTCGCGTGTGTTTCTTGATGATGATGATTTGTATGTCGAGCAATTATTTAAAACCAAGAAAGATTTGCAGGAAGCTGTGCATCAAATTGCACTAAAATACAATTTTGAGTTCAAAGTTAAGAAATCAAACAAGTCATTATTGATGATTGTCTACGTCGACGATAGTTGTCATTGGCATTTGCGAGTGATGAAAATAGACATGAATGAGTTCTTTGTAGTTCACAAGTATAATTGGAAACATAATTACGAAATGGAAATTCGTCAAAATGATCACAGATAGCTCGAGCATGGTTTGTTAGTCGACAGATAATACACAAATATCAGAACCCACGGACAATCTACAGACCTTCGAACATCATTAACGACATTCATCAACAGTATGGAGTGGTCATGAGCTACCAGAGGCCTAGAAGACCAAAGAATATGCGTTGAAGGATTTAATGGGCTCGGCTAAGGTGAGCTGTGCCAAATTGGCCAAGTATTTCCATAACATGGGAACAACTAATCCCGGATTTTTTATAGAGACAGAGAGCAAGAATTGTTTTTAGTTTTTCTTCATGGCTCTTAGACAATGTATTCTGGGATTTCGAAATGCGGTACGACCCCTAATTCTAGTCGATGGTACAACTCTAAAAGCTAGATACGAAGGCAAGTTAATTATTACTACATGTCAAGATGCAACATTCAAATGTTCCCTCTTGCAATCGGCATATTCGATAGCGAGAATGATATGTCGATACGTTGGTTCATCACAAAGCTGAGGGAAGTAATCGAGGACTTTGCATTTGTAACTGATCGGGGATCGTCTATAATAAATCGTATCGCTGAAGTTTTTCCCGAGGCACATCATGTATATTGCATGTGCCATATACAAGGCAACCTGAAAAACTAAATATTGAGGCTAATGCATCGTTTCATTATCCAGGAGAGCGGCCGAAGCTTATAATGTTGAAGAGTGTAATAAGTTTATGGTGGAAATAGGAAGTAAATCATTACCAGCATGGGAGTATTTGACAAAAATGAGAATTGAACACTGGGCGCGATCACATTTTTCTGGACGTCGATACAAAATGATGACATCAAACAATGTGGAGTCTCTAAATGCATTATTCTATAAGGATAGAGAGTTACCAATCATCACATAATTGAGAACATCTGTAACAAGTTGTAGCAGTGGTTTCAAGACTGACGTATAGAATCACAAAGTTGCACGCGCGTGGTAGCCCCAGTTTAAGAGTAAAAAATGTTCAAGGCTGTAGAGCGTGCGAGAAAGTTGAATGTGGAACCACTGGATGAGTTGAGTTTCTCCGTGAAATGTGTACGTAATATGTCATACATGGTGGACTTAACTGATAACACATGCACTTGTCGTCGATTTCAGTTGGAGAGTTTTCCATGTGAGCATACAGTTGCAGTGGCTATGTATAAAGGCTTTGCAGCGAGAACATTATGTTCTCATTATTATACAGCTGAATATTGTAGAGCGGCTTATGTTGAGACTATATTTCATCTGCCTAATGAAGTCGAGTAGTAAATTTTCGATCATATTCTCTCACTTAATAATTTGTTGTCACCGCAAGTTGAACCGTGTGGTCATTGACGTCCACATTCGTCTAGAATACCATCTAACGGAGAGTTTTCTCAATCACCTAGGTACGGCAGGTGTGGAGCAACATGGCATATTCGTCAATTTTATACAAGTTAAATTCCCCTAAATGACAATTAGACTGATGAGTAATGGTATCCCTATGAAATGAAGGACCAAATTGTACAAAATCATAGTTGAGAGACCTAGAGTGCAAATATTTAAGGACCTGAGTTACAATTTGCTAAAAATGAGGTATAGTCACAATGCTTGCATTTTACAATATTTATAAGTATCTGATAAATGAATAAACAATTAAATATATATTGTTTACATGCGTTTTACAATATTTATAATTATTTCATAAATATATGAACAACTAAATATACAATATTTATATGAGTTTTACAATATTTATAATTATTTCATAAATAATGAACAATTAAATTAAATATACAATGTTTACGGACATTCGAATCCAACAAAATCGTACACTAATTTATTCATCAAATTTTGTATCCATGATTTGTTGATTTCATTAACTTTATGTCATATACTAAAAGATTCAATGTATTTTATTACTAACATGCCGCAATCACCCATGCAATTGAATAATAACATGTTAGTTCGGTACTGTGCAGCTAAAAACTAAGTTTTCAAGTTAAAAAAAATTATAAATACTTACGATCTCAACTGTCTTACCGTCCTGTCTAACACGATTGCTAGTCTATACTTTACAATCACACTTGCTCGAGCATCCATCAAGGGGATGATCACAGCCAGTGGCTTTGAGTTATGCTCGAGTTTTATGCATACAGCCCTATGACCCACTCGACCATATCCTTACGACCCATCAAAATGTAAATATGCTTTCCCCGACACTCGGCCAGATCCCTACATCCCACTCGGCCATATATTCGGGCAACACATACCCATTACCCATAAGTTGAAGCGACTAATGCTCAATGGTAACGACACGAACAAACTCGGCCAAGAATGTCGAATGATTTTGGATATCTTCGAACCCGATCTCGCAATAAGTCTATAGCCAAGTCGATGTGCTACATTAAGAAACACCAATAAAAAATAGAGGGAGTTATTTCATTTAATAAACAAAAAAATTATGTATACGTAATAAATAACAATATGACTATTTCACTTACATTGTCGACGAGTCATGTTCCGAAGTGGTGATGTCATGAAACCACTTATAAGCTTCCGATATCGTCTTCGCCCTACCGTGCAATCCCTGGAAAAAGAAATAGAAAAATGCTAAAAGAAATGTGTTGAGTTAGCGTGGCGTATTTTACTAAAATTGTAAAATACTTACCCCGACATAACTCTTCTCCACTCCATCTCAAACGCTTTCCATTTGGCATGGTCCACCTCTCGAAAGAGATTGGAATACGTCATGTTGACGAACATCCTCCTCTTCACCTCAGCCTTAAAGGGAGATATAATGTACTGTGACTACAATCTCGGCCTCTTGTCGACCATTTGCTCTGGCAAGTCAACAACACGCATCTTAACCTTTGTCCGGACAGCATCCTCTTATCCTCCATCATCGAGGGTACCAACTCCACCTTCTCCACCCCTCCTCCGTCATCAAGGGCACACCCTCCGTCGCCTTGGGCACCTTCTCCGCCTCGCCACCCTCTTTACCACCGACTCTGCCTTAAGCACTTCCACATCTATTATCGGGGCTACCTCCACCTTCGCCTCCACCCAAAATGCATCATCGGGTCACAACGGTGAGTAATCCCAATCTTCATCACTCTCTCTGTCACCCTGTCTATCACCCTCTCCATCATCCCATTTATCACCCCTCGTATTCCTGCTATATCACATCGGAGTGCTACGACCTCCACCTCATGGTCTGATACATGGCTGCAGAACACTATAATAACTTGACGTAAACTCGATATCTCGTCGCTCATCTCTTGTCGCAGCGCCCCTACCTCTTTCGTAGCGAGCCCATTTCCTTTCTCATCTCTGCCATAAATCCACTAGAAGGACATACAGATCACTGTGTGGAAGAGATCCACGAAGGAGGTACCTGATGGAGGAGAAGAAAATCTCTTCGGGGACGGAGGCGATCCCCTCGGCGGTCGAGGTGATCGTCGATCAAATGGACCGCGCTCTTATATAAATAACATTAAAAATTATTAACTTAGTTAAAATAGTCTAACTCATACAAAATGATAATCAATAAATTATATTCAATTCTCATACCCGATCTCGGTCCAGGATAGAATCGGNGGTCCAGGATAGAATCGGACATCTAGTCTCCTGGAGTATGCGAAACGACTAATTCACGCACAAAACCTCGATCCTCCTCCTCCATCGACGGTGTCAACTCGGTTAGGACCCCAAGCTAAAATATTGACATTTCAACTAGTTAATGATTACGTGATGAAATTATGAAACAACATATAATATAAATCTATAATGTCTAATACTCACCTGAGGGTCTTCGATGATGGTTGATAATTGTTCGTTGGATAGACATCCATCTCGGGATGTCGCTATGATGCATCCGATGGCAGTGTGTCTCCCCTCGCCTAGTAAATCGAGTACCCAAGAGGGAGACAGTCTCATATGCCCAGATCTGCAACACATACACTTATTATACATAAATTCAGTATAAATTTTTTTTAACGTTGATTACGTTAAAGATTTACCTGCATTGCCAAGGGCAATCCATATGTATCGTACTTACGCATTGACCCCTTGGACTTCGAGTGTAATGTGGTGAAGACGTATACAGTGTCCTCATAATATCTCTAGCTTCACGGATAGTTGTTGAATGCATCGATGTCGTCAACAACTTGCAAATGAAAAATGTCGATGGAAGTCTTCTTGTGATGACACCTCATCACGCTCTCAAGGATGTAGACCAGTCCAAGCTTCAATCTATCAAACATCTGGTTGCACTCCCTGATCTGCCCATCAACTGGGGTAGAAGCACCGTCCCATGTCCCTGGAAGTACGTCTCGTACAGCTTGTTACTTCTTTTAGTGGCTGTCTCATTGCATGTAATTCTCAGCGTTAATGACCGTAGCTTTACTTAACCCCCTTGACCCAATTGCTACCACAGTTTACCCAACTTTGGCCGTACATTGTAAATATTGGTTCAAGTTTGAATTGTAATTTCCTTTCCATTGTAATAGTTTATTTCAATTGTAAAATAACTTTGATGTTGATAAACGTTTGGTATGATTCCTCGTCATTTAAACGTCTACTCCTATCACTAAGATTTTTGTTCTGCAGGGGTATTAGTCTTTTAAAAATCTTTCAAGTTTTCTAGTGTTCACCTCCTGCAAAGCCATTGTAATTTCCTCCTTTCATTATAGCTTTCAAACATTTAATGATCAATTTACTTTCAATGCATTTTAATTTTATATTGCAAGCTTTCTACAAATTGTAATCAAATTTTCTTTCGTCCTGAAACGACCGAGAGAATGTGGAAGGTAGTCTAGCATAACAGACTACTGTCGCATGGTATCTTTTTTTGTGTTAAGAAGAAAGGCACCCAGTGAAATTTGGTATTAGACCTGCGACTCACGACTCTCAATAAGAAAGTGATGGATCCAATAATATCAAACACCACAGAAGTCGTAGATCCTCAAAAGAGGAATACGAAACAGCGCGTGGATGCGCTTGATGTGACAACTACTAGGGTTTGCTATGCCTTAGAGGGCCTCGAAAAAAAAAGTCGAGGTGGCAGAGACAGAAATTCATCAATTACACATCCAACTAGATGAAAGCCAAAGGGCTTGCATAGTAATGACTGAACCTGTTTCAATCATGCCTGATTTGTAGGATGAAATGGAAATGTTGAGAGCTCAATTGCTAGTACTTCAATGTGCGGTTGGCAATGGGCAAACCCCCGTACAAGAGTATGTTTCCAAGCTCAAAATTTTGGAATTGTGTACCTATGAAGAGGTACGCGATGCAAAAGAAGTCGAGAACACACACGATGCAAAAGAAGTCGAAAACTTTTTGTTCGATATGGAACAATACTTTCTTGTGGCTTCAATTGAAGAAGAAGTGAGAAAGGTTACAACAACTACCATGTATCTTATTAGAGATGCAAAACTATGGTGGCGCATAAAGTATGCTGATAATCAGGCCAATAGGGTCCGAGTAGATTTTTGGGATCTCTTCAAGGAAGCGATCAGAAGGTAATTTTTCCTAGAAAATATGGAATATCAGGCACGATGGGCACTACTAGAAACATACAAGCTCCTTCAGAGAGTATGTGAAAGCTTTTTCAGGACATATATTGAATATTCGAGATATATCGGAAAATGAT